>CM019717.1:70963041-71123041 GCA_009760885.1 Achatina immaculata | reverse complement strand
ATACTGTAATCTACAGCACCTCACAGCAACTTAAAGCAACAACATACTGTACTCTACAGCACCTCACAGCAACCTAAGCAAAACGTACTGTAATCTACAGCACCTCACAGCAACCTAAAGCAACATACTGTAATCTACATCACCTCACAGCAACCTAAAGCAGCAACATACTGTAATCTACAGCACCTCACAGCAACCTAAAGCAACAACATACTGTAATCTACAACATCTCACAGCAACCTAAAGCAACAACATACTGTAATCTACAACATCTCACAGCAACCTAAAGCAACAACATACTGTATCTACAACACCTCACAGCAACCTAAAGCAACAACATACTGTAATCTACAGCACCTCACAGCAACCTAAAGCAACAACATACTGTAATCTACAACACCTCACAGCAACCTAAAGCACAACATACTGTAATCTACAACACCTCACAGCAACCTAAAGCAACAACATACTGTAATCTACAACACCTCACAGCAACCTAAAGCAACAACATACTGTAATCTACAACACCTCACAGCAACCTAAAGCAACAACATACTGTAATCTACAACACCTCACAGCAACCTAAAGCAACAACATACTGTAATCTACAGCACCTCACAGCAACCTAATCAACAATATACTGTAATCTACAAGACATCTCACAGCAACCTAATCAACACTATACTGTAATCTACAGCACCTCACAGCAACCTAATCAACAGTATACTGTAATCTACATCCCCTGACAGCAACCTAATCAACAGTATACTGTAATCTACAACCCTCACAGCAACCTAATCAACATATACTGTAATCTACATCCCCTGACAGCAACCTAATCACAACATACTGTACTCTACAGCACCTCACAGCAACCTAATGCAATAACATACTGTAATATACAACACCTCACAGCAACCTAATGCAATAACATACTGTAATCTACATCCCCTGACAGCAACCTAATGCAATAACATACTGTAATCTACATCCCCTGACAGCAACCTAATCAACATACTGTAATATACAACACCTCACAGCAACCTAATCAACAGTATACTGTAATCTACATCCCCTGACAGCAACCTAATCAACATACTGTAATCTACAGCACCTCACAGCAACCTAATGCAATAACATACTGTAATCTACAGCACCTCACAGCAACCTAAGCAAAAACGTACTGTAATCTACAGCACCTCACAGCAACCTAATCAACATATACTGTAATCTACAACCTCACAGCAACCTAAAGCAACATACTGTAATCTACAGCACCTCACAGCAACCTAAGCAAAAACGTACTGTAATCTACATCCCCTGACAGCAACCTAATCAACAACAAACTGTAATCTACAACACTCACAGCAACCTAATCAACAATACTGTAATCTACAACATCTCACAGCAACCTAAGCAAAAACGTACTGTAATCTACAACACTCACAGCAACCTAATCACAACATACTGTAATCTACAACCTCACAGCAACCTAATCAACAGTATACTGTAATCTACAACCTCACAGCAACCTAAAGCAACAACATACTGTAATCTACATCCCCTGACAGCAACCTAATGCAATAACATACTGTAATCTACATCCCCTGACAGCAACCTAATCAACATCAACATACTGTAATCTATAACATCTCACAGCAACCTAAAGCAACATACTGTAATCTACATCCCCTGACAGCAACCTAATCACAACATACTGTACTCTACAGCACCTCACAGCAACCTAATGCAATAACATACTGTAATCTATAACATCTCACAGCAACCTAATGCAATAACATACTGTAATCTACATCCCCTGACAGCAACCTAATGCAATAACATACTGTAATCTACATCCCCTGACAGCAACCTAATCAACATACTGTAATCTATAACATCTCACAGCAACCTAATCAACAGTATACTGTAATCTACATCCCCTGACAGCAACCTAATCAACATACTGTAATCTACAGCACCTCACAGCAACCTAATCAACATACTGTAATCTACATCCCCTGACAGCAACCTAATGCAATAACATACTGTAATCTATAACATCTCACAGCAACCTAAGCAAAACATACTGTAATCTACAGCACCTCACAGCAACCTAAGCAAAAACGTACTGTAATCTACATCCCCTGACAGCAACCTAATCAACAACAACTGTAATCTACAACACTCACAGCAACCTAATCACAACATACTGTACTCTACAGCACCTCACAGCAAACTAAAGCAACAACATACTGTAATCTACATCCCCTGACAGCAACCTAATCAACACATACTGTAATCTACAACATCTCACAGCAACCTAATCAACATACTGTAATCTACAACCTCACAGCAACTAAAGCAACAACATACTGTAATCTATAACATCTCACAGCAACCTAATCAACATACTGTAATCTACATCCCCTGACAGCAACCTAATCAACAGTATACTGTAATCTACAACATCTCACAGCAACCTAAAGCAACATACTGTAATCTACAGCACCTCACAGCAAACTAAAGCAACAACATACTGTAATCTATAACATCTCACAGCAACCTAATCAACACTATACTGTAATCTATAACATCTCACAGCAACCTAAGCAAAAACGTACTGTAATCTACAACATCTCACAGCAACCTAATCAACATACTGTAATCTACAGCACCTCACAGCAACCTAATCAACACTATACTGTAATCTACATCCCCTGACAGCAACCTAATCAACAGTATACTGTAATCTACATCCCCTGACAGCAACCTAATCAACAGTATACTGTAATCTATAACATCTCACAGCAACCTAAGCAAAACATACTGTAATCTACAACACTCACAGCAACCTAATCAACAACATATGTAATCTACAACCTCACAGCAACCTAATCAACAGTATACTGTAATCTACATCCCCTGACAGCAACCTAATCAACAGTATACTGTAATCTACATCCCCTGACAGCAACCTAATCAACAGTATACTGTAATCTACAGCACCTCACAGCAACCTAAGCAAAAACGTACTGTAATCTACAACCTCACAGCAACCTAATCAACAGTATACTGTAATCTATAACATCTCACAGCAACCTAAGCAAAAACGTACTGTAATCTACATCCCCTGACAGCAACCTAATGCAATAACATACTGTAATCTACATCCCCTGACAGCAACCTAATCAACAATATACTGTAATCTACATCCCCTGACAGCAACCTAATCAACAGTATACTGTAATCTATAACATCTCACAGCAACCTAATCAACATACTGTAATCTACATCCCCTGACAGCAACCTAATCAACAGTATACTGTAATCTATAACATCTCACAGCAACCTAATCAACAGTATACTGTAATCTACAACACCTCACAGCAACCTAATGCAATAACATACTGTAATCTACAACACCTCACAGCAACCTAAAGCAACAACATACTGTAATCTACAACACCTCACAGCAACCTAAAGCAACAACATACTGTAATCTACAACACCTCACAGCAACCTAAGCAACAACATACTGTAATCTACAGCACCTCACAGCAACCTAAAGCAACAACATACTGTAATCTACAACACCTCACAGCAACCTAAAGCAACAACATACTGTAATCTACAACACCTCACAGCAACCTAATCAACAACATACTGTAATCTACAACACCTCACAGCAACCTAAAGCAACAACATACTGTAATCTACAACACCTCACAGCAACCTAAAGCAACAACATACTGTAATCTACAACACCTCACAGCAACCTAAAGCAACAACATACTGTAATCTACAACACCTCACAGCAACCTAAAGCAACAACATACTGTAATCTACAACACCTCACAGCAACCTAATCAACATAATGACATACTGTAATCTACAACACCTCACAGCAACCTAAAGCAACAACATACTGTAATCTACAACACCTCACAGCAACCTAAGCAACAACATACTGTAATCTACAACACCTCACAGCAACCTAAAGCAACAACATACTGTAATCTACAACACCTCACAGCAACCTAATCAACAACATACTGTAATCTACAACACCTCACAGCAACCTAATCAACAACATACTGTAATCTACAACATCTCACAGCAACCTAAAGCAACAACATACTGTAATCTACAACCTCACAGCAACCTAATCAACAACATACTGTAATCTACAACACCTCACAGCAACCTAATCAACAACATACTGTAATCTACAACACCTCACAGCAACCTAATCAACAACATACTGTAATCTACAACACCTCACAGCAACCTAATCAACAACATACTGTAATCTACAACACCTCACAGCAACCTAAAGCAACAACATACTGTAATCTACAACACCTCACAGCAACCTAATCAACAACATACTGTATCTACAACACCTCACAGCAACCTAAAGCAACACATACTGTAATCTACAACACCTCACAGCAACCTACGTACTGTTTATTGTCGCTGTGTTTAATCAGTTGTATTATAAAAAATGTTTATGGTAAGAAGTAATAAATGATATGAATGTATCAAGTAACCCCTGTGGCTGTTAGTTCGATCGGTTAATCTAGTAAGGTCTAAGCTAGATCCAAGCACAACATAAACAGTAAAACGAGAATAAACCTTGCGCCAGGCAAAAAAATCCGATAAATTTTTAAATCACATTTCGTGAATGACAGATATATTCCTGAAATCCGGGTTTTTGGACCAGCCCCGAAACATATAAAATATGGAGAAAGCAACAAAAGATAAAGATAAGAGAGTTGGTTTGTTTTTTTCCTAACCAAGATATAAGTAGATCCAATTGGTCATGCGACCAGATTGTTTATTCTTAGATCGAAGTCATAGATCAGCTTTGGAAATCTTCATTCCTCCATTATACATTGCTGCAATGTTTACTCGTGCAAAATCATTAACAGTCGGAAACTTGCTGCAAAATTTCTGCTTTGCAAAATGACTGAAAACACAACTGAGCCTTGTAAGAAGTATTTGTGTCGTAATTTCATGACTTGATATTATTTTAAAAAACGCATTTTTTCACTACTGATAACGCTTCTAATGTTATTATAGGTTAGTACCCCAACGAGTGTGTATTTATTGTCAATTACAGCATGCAAATGATGGAATATTTTAATTTATCCTAGCCTAGTGTTGTATCTAGCCTGATGTTGTATCTAGCCTGATGTTGTACATAGCCTGATGTTGTATCTAGCCTGATGCAGTATCTAGCCTGATGTTGTATCTAGCCTGACGTTATACCTAGCCTGATGTTGTATCTAGCCTGATATTGTACCTAGCCTAATGTTGTAGAGGCGGGTTTTTAAATGAGATTGCCAGGCTCTTCTCGTGTGTACTTATGTCTGCACCGACGTCAGATTATCGCTCTTCTCGTGTGTACTAATGTTTGCACCGATGTCAAGTTATCGCTCTTCTCGTGTGTACTAATGTCTGCACCGATGTCAAGTTATCGCTCTTCTCATTCCTGCCAGCAAAACCAGTTCCGTGTTTTTTGTTTTCTTGTTAATGTCACGCTTGGCATATCTGAGTCAGACAGTACTATAAAGAGCCATTATGCAGCAGTCCAGTGTCATTATAACCCTTCCTTAACTCACTACAGACCAGTATTTGCACAGCTGACTGCTTTTAAAACAGTTTCCATTATCAGATCAAAACAAAATGCCTAATATTATAGCCATTTTATTTACAGCAATGGAAATATTTTCAGCAAATTGTTGATCTTAATTTGGAGGCTGTATTATGCCAGTGATAATTTGATATTTGTAGGGGAAAGATTAAATGCTGGCTACAACTACTGATGAAGAGACTACTGATGTAAGTTTTGCGTATGACATTATAAATTCTAGTCGTGTTGTAAATGACTCTCAAGGGGACAAATGAAACGCTCTCAGCTTTTATAAACTGCATAAAGCTGGACGTAACTGGAAGTTCCTTGTACTAGTTATAGTGTTTTTCTCTTCATTTTTATTTAAGCACAAAGTTAGAATACCTTTACTGTAGTGTCTCGTTTTCTTCCAATCGCATTGCCTCTGTTAGGTCATCTTTCTCTAAAAAACGAATCTAAGCCTCCATGTGGGTTTCTGGGTTACGCTCAGTTTATGTTTCGTGAATTACGTACATACGTTTTACTATTTTTCTTCATTTTGTTCACTTTATTTTCTTCAGTCTTGTTAATCCTTCCGAGACATCTGTCTTGGTCTCATTTTGTCTCATTCCCAAAAATTAGCTACAACTGGTTAGATATTCTAGTGGATCTTTTTTTTTCTAATGATGTATCCAGAGACTTTTTATTCTAATTTCCATGTCATGTTATTTGGTGGCCCAAAGTGACTAACAATATAGAACAAATAACATACAACAAACAACATACAACAAACAACATACAACAAACAACATACAACAAACAACATACAACAAACAACATACAACAAACAACATACAACAAACAACATACAACAAACAACATACAACAAACAACATACAACAAACAACATACAACAAACAACATACAACAAACAACATACAACAAACAACATACAACAAACAACATACAACAAACAACATACTGTAATCTTCAACACCTCACAGCAACCTAAAGCAACATACTGTAATCTACAACCTCACAGCAACCTAATCAACAACATATTGTAATCTACAACATCTCACAGCAACCTAATCAACATACTGTAATCTTCAACACCTCACAGCAACCTAATCAACAACATATTGTAATCTACAACATCTCACAGCAACCTAAAGCAATAACATACTGTAATCTACAGCACCTCACAGCAACCTAAAGCATCAACATACTGTAATGTACAACACCTCACAGCACCTAATCAACAATACTGTAATCTACAACATCTCACAGCAACCTAAAGCACAACATACTGTAATCTACATCACCTCACAGCAACTAAAGCAACAACATACTGTAATCTACAGCACCTCACAGCAACCTAATCAACATATACTGTAATCTACAGCACCTCACAGCAACCTAATCAACATACTGTAATGTACAACACCTCACAGCAACCTAATCAACAGTATACTGTAATCTACAGCACCTCACAGCAACTAAAGCAACAACATACTGTAATCTACAGCACCTCACAGCAACCTAATCAACATATACTGTAATCTACAACCTCACAGCAACCTAAAGCAAAACATACTGTAATCTTCAACACCTCACAGCACCTAATCAACAACATATTGTAATCTACAACATCTCACAGCAACCTAAGCAACAACATACTGTAATGTACAACACCTCACAGCAACTTAAAGCAACAACATACTGTAATCTTCAACACCTCACAGCACCTAATCAACAACATATTGTAATCTACAACATCTCACAGCAACCTAATCAACAGTATACTGTAATCTACAGCACCTCACAGCAACCTAATCAACAGTATACTGTAATCTACAGCACCTCACAGCAACCTAAAGCATCAACATACTGTAATCTACAGCACCTCACAGCAACTTAAAGCAACAACATACTGAAATCTACAACACCTCACAGCACCTAATCAACAATACACTGTAATCTACATCACCTCACAGCAACCTAATCAACAGTATACTGTAATCTACAACCTCACAGCAACCTAATCAACAGTATACTGTAATCTACATCACCTCACAGCAACCTAAAGCATCAACATACTGTAATGTACAACACCTCACAGCAACCTAAAGCAAAACATACTGTAATGTACAACACCTCACAGCAACCTAAAGCATCAACATACTGTAATCTACACACCTCACAGCAACCTAAGGCTGTCTTAAGAAGGTAGAAAATTGTCTGTCAAGTTTGAAAGAGCTGAAGATAATATTCGGAGACAGATGTAGAGCGTGAAGGAATGAGCTTCAGCCTACCCAACGATTGATGTCGATCTTCAGTAAGCAAAGGACAAGTTCTAATTTTCTCAACTGATGACTTTCTGTTAAGAGTTAAATATCGTGCCAGTGATACTAGTGTGTGTGTGTGTGTGTTTGTGTGTGCAGAAAAGATAAAGACCAAGATAAGCCAGGTGCGTTTTTCGTTTAATCTACAAAAAAAAAACTATCAGCTTTACCAACTGGACCACCTTGTTAAGCTTAGATTTAGCTATAAGACTTCTTTGTAAGGAATCATTGATTTGGTTTTATTTTTCATTATTATTATTATTATTATTATTAGTAGTAGTAGTAGTAGTAGTAGTAGTAGTAGTAGTAGTAGTAGTAGTAGTAGAGACTGAGCACAGCTATCTTGGAGCATATTCGAGCAATCATAATGAAAGGCTTCTCCACTGTGGCTGATCACAAGACAGCTCTTCTGCCGTTTTCTGTACCCGCCTCAGATCTTCTTCATCTCCAGAAGTATGAACGTTGTATGGCTTGTGGAGCAGATCGGTGGAGATGTGTTGGTGCAGCATAGACTAGTTATTCCACGCCGACAGTCTAGGCTGGGCGGTAGTATCTCCTCTGTGACAACCTAGGCTGAGCAGTTTCTCCATGGGGACAACCTAGGCTGAGCAGTTTCTCCATGGGGACAACCTAGGCTGAGCAGCTTCTCCATGGGGACAACCTAGGCTGAGCAGCTTCTCCATGGGGACAACCTAGGCTGAGCAGTTTCTCCATGGGGACAACCTAGGCTGAGCAGCTTCTCCATGGGGACAACCTAGGCTGAGCAGTTTCTCCATGGGGACAACCTAGGCTGAGCAGCTTCTCCATGGGGACAACCTAGGCTGAGCAGCTTCTCCATGGGGACAACCTAGGCTGAGCAGTTTCTCCATGGGGACAACCTAGGCTGAGCAGCTTCTCCATGGGGACAACCTAGGCTGAGCAGTTTCTCCATGGGGACAACCTAGGCTGAGCAGTTTCTCCATGGGGACAACCTAGGCTGAGCAGCTTCTCCATGGGGACAACCTAGGCTGAGCAGCTTCTCCATGGGGACAACCTAGGCTGAGCAGTTTCTCCATGGGGACAACCTAGGCTGAGCAGCTTCTCCATGGGGACAACCTAGGCTGAGCAGTTTCTCCATGGGGACAACCTAGGCTGAGCAGCTTCTCCATGGGGACAACCTAGGCTGAGCAGTTTCTCCATGGGGACAACCTAGGCTGAGCAGTTTCTCCATGGGGACAACCTAGGCTGAGCAGTTTCTCCATGGGGACAACCTAGGCTGAGCAGCTTCTCCATGGGGACAACCTAGGCTGAGCAGTTTCTCCATGGGGACAACCTAGGCTGAGCAGTTTCTCCATGGGGACAACCTAGGCTGAGCAGTTTCTCCATGGGGACAACCTAGGCTGAGCAGCTTCTCCATGGGGACAACCTAGGCTGAGCAGCTTCTCCATGGGGACAACCTAGGCTGAGCAGTTTCTCCATGGGGACAACCTAGGCTGAGCAGTTTCTCCATGGGGACAACCTAGGCTGAGCAGCTTCTCCATGGGGACAACCTAGGCTGAGCAGTTTCTCCATGGGGACAACCTAGGCTGAGCAGTTTCTCCATGGGGACAACCTAGGCTGAGCAGCTTCTCCATGGGGACAACCTAGGCTGAGCAGTTTCTCCATGGGGACAACCTAGGCTGAGCAGCTTCTCCATGGGGACAACCTAGGCTGAGCAGTTTCTCCATGGGGACAACCTAGGCTGAGCAGCTTCTCCATGGGGACAACCTAGGCTGAGCAGTTTCTCCATGGGGACAACCTAGGCTGAGCAGCTTCTCCATGGGGACAACCTAGGCTGAGCAGTTTCTCCATGGGGACAACCTAGGCTGAGCAGCTTCTCCATGGGGACAACCTAGGCTGAGCAGTTTCTCCATGGGGACAACCTAGGCTGAGCAGCTTCTCCATGCCAACACCCCATACAAGTTACTTTTTCCGGTCAATATGGCGGGCAAGGCAGGAGGCAGAAATGTCTGTGTGCTTTCCTTCTGAACTAGCGGGTTTTTCCTACCTGGATTAGACCAGCTTTGTGGTTTCATGTGTTCTTGTCACTGGATTATAGCACTTTTTGCTGTGTTCTGTGCTGTGGCCGACAGTGATGGCGCTTGCTGTGTAGCGACCTCGTGGCCACGACATTTTGCTACTTCCGCCGGTACAACGGAGTACGTGCTGCAGTATCGATGTTGACTCCAACAGCGGAAAGAAGCGCTCGCCTTGTCTCATGTGTTTGGAGTTCCATGTGGTTCTCCAGTGTCGGAGCCTACGAACAAATTTGACTCTTGGCTCCACTTTGAAAATGTTTACGTACCCGTGGGACCCACTCCCACCCAGCTGGGTGCGCGTTCATCAATGTCGTCACTGAGTTCTTGAGTTCATAGACGCACGAGAAAAATGCCTGAAAATTAAGACACAATAGTTCAGTCTTCGCTTTCCTGCTGGTGCTCCCCCTTGCAAGCTGTTGGTAGTTACATCCCCTTAACATATACGTAATTTGTGTGTACTTGTGACAGGCATCACCTGACTCATTCCTTGCACTTTTCTCTCTCACAACCCTCATTCATATTCATACCTCTCTAAATAGGATATCTTATTGTTTATGACATACGGGTTTTATTAAATTCTGTTATTAATAAATTCTTCCATTAACTGGAAGTAAGGAGGGTGTATCTCTGAGCGGAGGCACATATAAATACTGCACCATCTGGTTGTGTCATTCGTCTTTCAAAGTTTAATCATTCTGAACAAAACTGTTTACTAGCGATTAGTCGAGCTAAACTGTATGGTGTACTCTACTTACAAAGAATTCTATGTCGATAGCCTTTTTTTATCAGCATCGTCATAATCAGTCAGTCAGTCAGTCAGTCAGTCAGTCATTTGCATGTCCCCTGCGGAACTTTTGTCTCCTTAAGAGCTCTCCTGTAGGCCTCTCTCGGTTGTGAGCAATATTTTCCTTCTATGTCAGGTGTCCGTGTGCTGTCATTTGCCTTGAGCGTGTCACTCTGTCAAAGATAATGGACAAGCGTGATGATGGCTGCACTATGGCTGGCTCTAGTCGAATATCCTTTCTGTCTGTCTATTGTCTCCTTTCATGTGCTGAAAGTCGTGTAGATATGTCTATTGTCTACTTTCATGTGCTGAAAGTCGTGTAGATATGTCTATTGTCTACTTTCATGTGCTGAAAGTCGTGTAGATATGTCTATTGTCTACTTTCACGTGCTGAAAGTCGTGTAGATATGTCTATTGTCTACTTTCATGTGCTGAAAGTCGTGTAGATATTCTGTTGTCTATTTTCATGTGCTGAAAGTCGTGTAGATATGTCCATTGTCTACTTTCACGTGCTGAAAGTCGTGTAGATATGTCTATTGCCTACTTTCACGTGCTGAAAGTCGTGTAGATATGGACCTAACCCTGTATCCTCAATATGCCTTAATGGCATGTAAAGGGGAATTTGACCTTTTTTACTGTAAATAACAAAATATTTTGGCTGGAAGAAAGACAGTGTTAGATAAATACTGGTTCTAGTACATTAAGACACATATTTTCTGTTTGTTTTGTCTTGTCTGTTGTCTTTGATAAAGGCATTTTGCTGAAATATTGGATTGGGATTTTAAAAAATTTCTTCACAGTTCCTATTTCATCATAATCCTTTGTTTTCCTCATTTTCCAGTCAGTTTTTTTCTTATTTTATCTACAACATACACCTTCACTGACTCTACCAAAGAGCACCTACTGAACGTGTAAAAATAAAAATGTATGTACTAATCTCATGTATCCATAATATAAACATAAAATGTAGGTGTGGGCATTGTAAGAAATTCACCCACTCAAAGGATACAGTGACATATCAGTTTAAATAAATGCTATCTACCTACTGTATCATAGAAAAATTAATATATCGGTTGTGACTATCTATCTGTCTGTCTGTATGTCTGTCTGTATGTCTGTCTGTCTGTTTAACATGCTGTACCTTTCTATCTACTGTAAATAACAGCATAATTTGGGAGGAAGCGAGACAAGAGGCAAAAGACAGAGGCAAATATGCAGAGAGACAGAAAAACATACAGACTTTCACCTCTGTCACAGACACTCACACCTTCACTTCTCTGTCACAATCGTTCAGATCTTCACTTTTCTGTCACAGACACTCACACTTTCACCTGTCTGTCACAGATATTCAGACGTTCGCCTCTCTGTCACAGACATTCAGACTTTCACCTCTCTGTCACAGCAACCTAATCAACAATATACTGTAATCTACAACATCTCACAGCAACCTAAAGCAACAACATACTGTAATCTACAACATCTCACAGCAACCTAAAGCAACAACATACTGTAATCTACAACATCTCACAGCAACCTAAAGCAACAACATACTGTAATCTACAACATCTCACAGCAACCTAAAGCAACAACATACTGTTGTCTACAACACCTCACAGCAACCTAAAGCAACAACATACTGTAATCTACAGCACCTCACAGCAACCTAAAGCAACAACATACTGTAATCTACAACACCTCACAGCAACCTAAAGCAACAACATACTGTAATCTACAACACCTCACAGCAACCTAAAGCAACAACATACTGTAATCTACAACACCTCACAGCAACCTAAAGCAACAACATACTGTAATCTACAACACCTCACAGCAACCTAAAGCAACAACATACTGTAATCTACAACACCTCACAGCAACCTAAAGCAACAACATACTGTAATCTACAGCACCTCACAGCAACCTACAAAATATCTATAACTTAAAATACAGTTAAAACACTCGTAATTAGAGCGTGTATACTAACTACACTGATAAACTGAATGTATACTACCCTGGAACATTATACTACATTGATATATGTACTCTTCAGAGATATATTACATGTATATTACACTAAATGACATGTATACTACTCCGATACATTACATGTATCCTACACTGATAACTTACAAACGTAATATAAATGAAAGTGGTCAGAGTCCTACTGATAGTCAAGATTCTCTTCTGAGTCAGTGTGACTTCTTTCGGGACTTCCTAGTGAGAGCGTTCTGTGTTAGTTACAAGCTTTTACATCTAGGGAAACAAAGAGGCTTTTGCTACAGTCAAGTAACAGAACGTAGGACTGGATGGCATGGCTTGAGCACGAACAAAAACAGTCACAGACAAATAACTTTTAGACGTGAGAAAACGAAAAATAACAAGAGAATTACCTGGGACTTGAACCACGGACTCTAGTTGTTAGGGCAACCGCCTAGCCACGAGAGAACAGCGCTTTAACTCTCTCCTTCTTGAATTATTTTCCGTGCTCCGGCAGAATAAATTCTGACGAGAAATTTTGGTCGATAGAAACTAGAAGGAGGTTATTCTATCATTTATTACTTGGTTTAGACTTTGGCTTCTCTGGGCACGAACGTTCAAGATCTACCAACTCTGACTGTGTTATTTTGGAGTTAAAGAGTTAATAAACTTCGCTGTTTTGCCTTCCCCACTCCAAATCATTGTTACTTTACTGTGTGAAAGGTTCGTTGTGTCTTATTTGTAAAAAGAAAATTGTATCTGAAACAATAAACTGAAACCATATTTATTTACAAAGTATTCGTTTTGTTGTTGTTGTTGTTGTTGTTGTTGTTGTTGTTGTCCAGTATGCACTAGGCGTATGTAAGAAACTACGTGTGTATGTTTGTGTCTGAAAAAGTTGGTAGCTGTGGGAGAATGAATCTAAGAGAGAGAATTTCTGTGTCATGGCCTCGTTCTTTTCCGTGTGTTGTGTCATGACCTCGTTCCTTTCCGTGCGTTGTGTCATGGCCTCGTTCCTTTCCGTGTGTTGTGTCATGACCTCGTTCCTTTCCGTATGTTGTGTCATTTCCTTTCAGTGTGACACGATTTTCGGTCAGACAGGCACTGACGGATTTCGGGGGGGGGGGGGGGGGGGGGAGAACGAAGTTTATTAATGCACTGTTCTCCTTTCTCCCCCTAGCTAGGCGGATCCTTGTCCTATCAGAGTCCCTGATTCAAGTCTCGTGTATTTCTCTTGTCACTTTCCCTTTTCCCACGTCTACAGTTGCTTTGTCTATGATCTGTTCGAGGTCTTCTCTGTCTTCTCTTACTTTGTCTATGATCTGTTCGAGGTCTTCTCTGTCTTCTCTTACTTTATCTATGATCTGTTCGAGGTCTTCTCTGTCTTCTCTTACTTTGTCTATGATGTGTTCGAGGTCTAACCACACAACTCTGTCTTCTCTTACTTTGTCTATGATCTGTTCGAGGTCTTCTCTGTCTTCTCTTACTTTATCTATGATCTGTTCGAGGTCTTCTCTGTCTTCTCTTACTTTGTCTATGATGTGTTCGAAGTCTAACCACACAACTCTGTCTTCTCTTACTTTGTCTATGATGTGTTCGAAGTCTAACCACACAACTCTGTCTTCTCTTACTTTGTCTATGATGTGTTCGAGGTCTAACCACACAACTCTGTCTTCTCTTACTTTGTCTATGATGTGTTCGAAGTCTAACCACACAACTCTGTCTTCTCTTACTTTGTCTGTGATGTGTTCGAAGTCTAACCACACAACTCTGTCTTCTCTTACTTTGTCTATGATGTGTTCGAAGTCTAACCACACAACTCTGTCTTCTCTTACTTTGCTGTGTTCAATATGTCACGTTCAATCATACCTACTTTAATTACACCTTCCAGGTGTACAACCAGAATCCATACGTACTGTTTATTGTCGCTGTGTTTAATCAGTTGTATTATAAAAAATGTTTATGGTAAGAAGTAATAAATGATATGAATGTATCAAGTAACCCCTGTGGCTGTTAGTTCGATCGGTTAATCTAGTAAGGTCTAAGCTAGATCCAAGCACAACATAAACAGTAAAACGAGAATAAACCTTGCGCCAGGCAAAAAAATCCGATAAATTTTTAAATCACATTTCGTGAATGACAGATATATTCCTGAAATCCGGGTTTTTGGACCAGCCCCGAAACATATAAAATATGGAGAAAGCAACAAAAGATAAAGATAAGAGAGTTGGTTTGTTTTTTTCCTAACCAAGATATAAGTAGATCCAATTGGTCATGCGACCAGATTGTTTATTCTTAGATCGAAGTCATAGATCAGCTTTGGAAATCTTCATTCCTCCATTATACATTGCTGCAATGTTTACTCGTGCAAAATCATTAACAGTCGGAAACTTGCTGCAAAATTTCTGCTTTGCAAAATGACTGAAAACACAACTGAGCCTTGTAAGAAGTATTTGTGTCGTAATTTCATGACTTGATATTATTTTAAAAAACGCATTTTTTCACTACTGATAACGCTTCTAATGTTATTATAGGTTAGTACCCCAACGAGTGTGTATTTATTGTCAATTACAGCATGCAAATGATGGAATATTTTAATTTATCCTAGCCTAGTGTTGTATCTAGCATGATGTTGTACCTAGCCTGATGTTGTACATAGCCTGATGTTGTATCTAGCCTGATGCAGTATCTAGCCTGATGTTGTATCTAGCCTGACGTTATACCTAGCCTGATGTTGTATCTAGCCTGATATTGTACCTAGCCTAATGTTGTAGAGGCGGGTTTTTAAATGAGATTGCCAGGCTCTTCTCGTGTGTACTTATGTCTGCACCGACGTCAGATTATCGCTCTTCTCGTGTGTACTAATGTTTGCACCGATGTCAAGTTATCGCTCTTCTCGTGTGTACTAATGTCTGCACCGATGTCAAGTTATCGCTCTTCTCATTCCTGCCAGCAAAACCAGTTCCGTGTTTTTTGTTTTCTTGTTAATGTCACGCTTGGCATATCTGAGTCAGACAGTACTATAAAGAGCCATTATGCAGCAGTCCAGTGTCATTATAACCCTTCCTTAACTCACTACAGACCAGTATTTGCACAGCTGACTGCTTTTAAAACAGTTTCCATTATCAGATCAAAACAAAATGCCTAATATTATAGCCATTTTATTTACAGCAATGGAAATATTTTCAGCAAATTGTTGATCTTAATTTGGAGGCTGTATTATGCCAGTGATAATTTGATATTTGTAGGGGAAAGATTAAATGCTGGCTACAACTACTGATGAAGAGACTACTGATGTAAGTTTTGCGTATGACATTATAAATTCTAGTCGTGTTGTAAATGACTCTCAAGGGGACAAATGAAACGCTCTCAGCTTTTATAAACTGCATAAAGCTGGACGTAACTGGAAGTTCCTTGTACTAGTTATAGTGTTTTTCTCTTCATTTTTATTTAAGCACAAAGTTAGAATACCTTTACTGTAGTGTCTCGTTTTCTTCCAATCGCATTGCCTCTGTTAGGTCATCTTTCTCTAAAAAACGAATCTAAGCCTCCATGTGGGTTTCTGGGTTACGCTCAGTTTATGTTTCGTGAATTACGTACATACGTTTTACTATTTTTCTTCATTTTGTTCACTTTATTTTCTTCAGTCTTGTTAATCCTTCCGAGACATCTGTCTTGGTCTCATTTTGTCTCATTCCCAAAAATTAGCTACAACTGGTTAGATATTCTAGTGGATCTTTTTTTTTCTAATGATGTATCCAGAGACTTTTTATTCTAATTTCCATGTCATGTTATTTGGTGGCCCAAAGTGACTAACAATATAGAACAAATAACATACAACAAACAACATACAACAAACATCATACAGCAAACAACATACAAAAAACAACGTACAACATACAACAAACAACATGCAACAAACAATGTACAACAAACAACATACAATAAGCAACATACAACAAACATCATACAACATACAACAAACAACATACAAAAAACAACATACAAAACAACATACAACATAAAGCATACATAAATTTTCAATATATTTCCCAAGCGTGGGATGCAACCTCGTTTTGAAATCATCGCCAGTAATGAGGCTGTCTTAAGAAGGTAGAAAATTGTCTGTCAAGTTTGAAAGAGCTGAAGATAATATTCGGAGACAGATGTAGAGCGTGAAGGAATGAGCTTCAGCCTACCCAACGATTGATGTCGATCTTCAGTAAGCAAAGGACAAGTTCTAATTTTCTCAACTGATGACTTTCTGTTAAGAGTTAAATATCGTGCCAGTGATACTAGTGTGTGTGTGTGTGTGTTTGTGTGTGCAGAAAAGATAAAGACCAAGATAAGCCAGGTGCGTTTTTCGTTTAATCTACAAAAAAAAAACTATCAGCTTTACCAACTGGACCACCTTGTTAAGCTTAGATTTAGCTATAAGACTTCTTTGTAAGGAATCATTGATTTGGTTTTATTTTTCATTATTATTATTATTATTATTATTATTAGTAGTAGTAGTAGTAGTAATAGTAGTAGTAGTAGTAGTAGTAGTAGTAGTAGTAGAGACTGAGCACAGCTATCTTGGAGCATATTCGAGCAATCATAATGAAAGGCTTCTCCACTGTGGCTGATCACAAGACAGCTCTTCTGCCGTTTTCTGTACCCGCCTCAGATCTTCTTCATCTCCAGAAGTATGAACGTTGTATGGCTTGTGGAGCAGATCGGTGGAGATGTGTTGGTGCAGCATAGACTAGTTATTCCACGCCGACAGTCTAGGCTGGGCGGTAGTATCTCCTCTGTGACAACCTAGGCTATGAAGTTTCTCCATGAGGACAACCTAGGATATGCATTTTATCCATGGGGACAGCCTAGGCTGGACAGCTTCTCCACTGGGGCAACCTAGGTTATGCAGCTTCTCCATGGGGACAACCTAGGCTGAGCAGTTTCTCCATGGGGACAACCTAGGCTGAGCAGCTTCTCCGTGGGGACAATCTAGGCTGAGCAGTTTCTCCATGGGGACAACCTAGGCTGAGCAGCTTCTCCATGGGGACAACCTAGGCTGAGCAGCTTCTCCATGGGGACAACCTAGGCTGAGCAGTTTCTCCATGCCAACACCCCATACAAGTTACTTTTTCCGGTCAATATGGCGGGCAAGGCAGGAGGCAGAAATGTCTGTGTGCTTTCCTTCTGAACTAGCGGGTTTTTCCTACCTGGATTAGACCAGCTTTGTGGTTTCATGTGTTCTTGTCACTGGATTATAGCACTTTTTGCTGTGTTCTGTGCTGTGGCCGACAGTGATGGCGCTTGCTGTGTAGCGACCTCGTGGCCACGACATTTTGCTACTTCCGCCGGTACAACGGAGTACGTGCTGCAGTATCGATGTTGACTCCAACAGCGGAAAGAAGCGCTCGCCTTGTCTCATGTGTTTGGAGTTCCATGTGGTTCTCCAGTGTCGGAGCCTACGAACAAATTTGACTCTTGGCTCCACTTTGAAAATGTTTACGTACCCGTGGGACCCACTCCCACCCAGCTGGGTGCGCGTTCATCAATGTCGTCACTGAGTTCTTGAGTTCATAGACGCACGAGAAAAATGCCTGAAAATTAAGACACAATAGTTCAGTCTTCGCTTTCCTGCTGGTGCTCCCCCTTGCAAGCTGTTGGTAGTTACATCCCCTTAACATATACGTAATTTGTGTGTACTTGTGACAGGCATCACCTGACTCATTCCTTGCACTTTTCTCTCTCACAACCCTCATTCATATTCATACCTCTCTAAATAGGATATCTTATTGTTTATGACATACGGGTTTTATTAAATTCTGTTATTAATAAATTCTTCCATTAACTGGAAGTAAGGAGGGTGTATCTCTGAGCGGAGGCACATATAAATACTGCACCATCTGGTTGTGTCATTCGTCTTTCAAAGTTTAATCATTCTGAACAAAACTGTTTACTAGCGATTAGTCGAGCTAAACTGTATGGTGTACTCTACTTACAAAGAATTCTATGTCGATAGCCTTTTTTTATCAGCATCGTCATAATCAGTCAGTCAGTCAGTCAGTCAGTCAGTCATTTGCATGTCCCCTGCGGAACTTTTGTCTCCTTAAGAGCTCTCCTGTAGGCCTCTCTCGGTTGTGAGCAATATTTTCCTTCTATGTCAGGTGTCCGTGTGCTGTCATTTGCCTTGAGCGTGTCACTCTGTCAAAGATAATGGACAAGCGTGATGATGGCTGCACTATGGCTGGCTCTAGTCGAATATCCTTTCTGTCTGTCTATTGTCTCCTTTCATGTGCTGAAAGTCGTGTAAATATGTCTATTGTCTACTTTCATGTGCTGAAAGTCGTGTAAATATTCTATTGTCTACGTTCATGTGCTGAAAGTCGTGTAGATATCTCTATTGTATACTTTCACGTACTGAAAGTCGTGTAGATATGTCTATTGTCTACTTTCATGTACTGAAAGTCGTGTAAATATTCTGTTGTCTATTTTCATGTGCTGAAAGTCGTGTAGATATGTCCATTGTCTACTTTCACGTGCTGAAAGTCGTGTAGATATGTCTATTGCCTACTTTCACGTGCTGAAAGTCGTGTAGATATGGACCTAACCCTGTATCCTCAATATGCCTTAATGGCATGTAAAGGGGAATTTGACCTTTTTTACTGTAAATAACAAAATATTTTGGCTGGAAGAAAGACAGTGTTAGATAAATACTGGTTCTAGTACATTAAGACACATATTTTCTGTTTGTTTTGTCTTGTCTGTTGTCTTTGATAAAGGCATTTTGCTGAAATATTGGATTGGGATTTTAAAAAATTTCTTCACAGTTCCTATTTCATCATAATCCTTTGTTTTCCTCATTTTCCAGTCAGTTTTTTTCTTATTTTATCTACAACATACACCTTCACTGACTCTACCAAAGAGCACCTACTGAACGTGTAAAAATAAAAATGTATGTACTAATCTCATGTATCCATAATATAAACATAAAATGTAGGTGTGGGCATTGTAAGAAATTCACCCACTCAAAGGATACAGTGACATATCAGTTTAAATAAATGCTATCTACCTACTGTATCATAGAAAAATTAATATATCGGTTGTGACTATCTATCTGTCTGTCTGTATGTCTGTCTGTATGTCTGTCTGTCTGTTTAACATGCTGTACCTTTCTATCTACTGTAAATAACAGCATAATTTGGGAGGAAGCGAGACAAGAGGCAAAAGACAGAGGCAAATATGCAGAGAGACAGAAAAACATACAGACTTTCACCTCTGTCACAGACACTCACACCTTCACTTCTCTGTCACAATCGTTCAGATCTTCACTTTTCTGTCACAGACACTCACACTTTCACCTGTCTGTCACAGATATTCAGACGTTCGCCTCTCTGTCACAGACATTCAGACTTTCGCCTCTCTATCACAGATATTCAGACCTTCAATTCTTTGTCACAGGCATTCAGACTTTCACCTCTCTGTTCCACAAACATTCACAACTTCATGTCTCTGTCAGAGACGCTCACACCTTCACCTCTCTGTCACAGACATTCACACATTCTCTTAATACCACTTAATGAAGCCTATGTACACACGGCGAGAGAATAGAACTTGAGATAAGAAAAAAGGGACCTTTTAGTTCGAAGTCGCCTTAAGACAGATGATACTTTTTATGGTACCAGACGTTTCGGACTTCGTAGATACAATACTTGCCTGTTAGTTGTCGAGGCTAGCCAGATCTCCTTCCCTAAGTCCACGTTATCAGTTCAGGAGGGTTTCACCTGCACTTCACGCAATGTTATTTATGCTATTATGTGCATAAGTTTTGATATGAAGTATATTGGGGAGATCGGTTCACGCAACATCTTAACGACACTTCTAAGAGGGCCTGGACACCTGTGGCTAAACATTTTTGCCTTAGCAACTACAGGGGAAAACAGGACATTTCTGCCAGCGCGATCCGCTCTTGTTCTGCTGATGTACGATCTTGGAGGGTCCTAGAACAGCGCCTTATTTTCCCGACTGGGTGTCTCCACCCAGCTGGAATTAGCAATGTCTTCAGCTTCCTTTAACTTCTTTAGCTTTCCACCTTTTCTCTGCGATTTATGTTCTACTTTCTTGTTTCTTTCTCCTAGCTTCACTCCCCCTCCCCACCGCCACCTTCTCTTCTTCTCTGGCGGTCTATAGGTGTTTATTGCCCCTCCTGGTCTTGTCCTTCATTCACCAGTTTCATATTATCTCCCTGTTTCCCTCGACCCTCCCCACCACGATTTGCATCTTTAACGGCATATGGGCGTTTATGGCCTCTTCTGTTCGTTCCTGCAGTTCTTCATTCGCTATCTCTCGGCTTACCCTCCCCCCGGACACCTGCTTCTTTAGCGGCCTACAGGTGTCTATTGCCTTTCATTCCCCCCCCCCCCACTCTACCTGTTTCTCTCCCTTTCCCCCACCTCTTATTTCCGATTGGCTTCATCTGTTATTCTTTGTGCCGCCCCCCCCCCCCCCCGGTCTCTATGCCTCGTCAATGGGACACACATTCTTGTGTTTCCTACTTAGGAGGATGCCACCTAGCTAAGTTTTTCATTTTCTGTTAGTTATAAGTCGTGTTTTGTTTGTGTATGTAATCCTCGAAAAAGGCTCACGCTGAAATATTGGATGTTGTATGTTTTAAATTTATACATTCTCCTCTTACTCTCATACTTTCTATTCGATTTTTCTCACTTACTCCCTCCGCCACCTTGTAAAACTGCACCATATACATCTATCTACCTTTATTATTTGAACCAGTTTTACTGCAGTCGCCATCCCTTTTATCTGAGAAAAGAAAACCTTTGTTTCCATTCTCATCCACGCTCTATACAATATCTATTTTTAAGCTAAACCTTTGTCCTGAAACGTTCACAGACATGAACTCAATAAACCCATGCAGTCTTTCTACATTCTTTAGCACCTGTAGTCTACACTTACAGACAGACAGACAGACAGACAGACAGGCAGGCAGGCACATAGGTAGACAGACAGACAGACAGACAGACAGATAGATAGATAGATAGATAGATAGATAGATAGATAGATAGATAGATAGATAGATAGATAGATAGATAGATAGGTAGATAGATAGATAGATAGATAGATAGATAGATAGATAGATAGATAGATAGATAGATAGATAGATAGATAGATAGATAGATAGATAGATAGATAGATAGATAATCAGCTTTTCTATCTTACCTTGCTGTCGACAGTTCTCAGCCAGGCAGCTTCAGTAAACATTGAAATCTGCCTTCACTCTCTCCCAGGTGAGGTAATTGCTCACTTTCTTGTCAGATCCACTTCATTTAACATGCTCGCTTACTAACTTCTGAAAAAAAGTCTCCTAACTCTTGTCACTGTTTTATGACTTATAGGCTTAGTTCAAAAACCGATTTCCTGGATTCTGTTAGATCCTGTTGAGTATTTTCGTCAATTTGAGGCATAACACAAAACTAATGTACATTTTCTCCATTGCTTTTTTTTTGTTTAGATAAAATGACATCTCCATGTGTTTTGTACATCAGCGTATGTTGTATGAGATTCCTTCATACTCTTGAATTTCCTTCTTTTTTTTTTTGTAATGGGTCATTAATGTATTTTTCATATTCACCTGCATAGTGTTGCCAACTTTTCTTCGTCATTAAAAAAATAACTATGATTGCCCCAAAATATATGTAGATTTATCAAGATATGTGAAACATTTATCTAAAACATTATCTTGGAAATTTTTATAATATATATTAACGGATAATTTTAATCAAAATTAATAATAATACGGTAATGATTAGTTGATCAAGTCGCAACAGAAGGTGAGTATAATCATCATCAATATTTGAAGGAGCTGGTTGATAAGATAACGCGGAAGCTCTATCCCCCCCTGTAGACGTTCTTTGATTAAGTAGCCATGAATCCCTTATCTACTGTAAGTTCGAGGGGAAATGTATAACAACAGTAGCAGCAGCACTTTCCATGTTTGAAAATAAGCTGAATCTGGCCGTTAAAACAACAGCAGCACTTTCCATGTTTTCATAAGCTGAATCTGACCGTTAAAACAACAGCAGCACTTTCCATGTTTTCATAAGCTGAATCTGACCGTTAAAACAACAGCAGCACTTTCCATGTTTTCATAAGCTGAATCTGACCGTTAAAACAACAGCAGCACTTTCCATGTTTTCATAAGCTGAATCTGACCGTTAAAACAGCAGGAAGAAGTTCTGGTTCATTTTACTTCTCAGTTTAGATTTGACCAGATTAATGCTGCTAAAAAACTCTCTTAATTTTACTTCTCAGTTTAGATTTGACCAGATTCATACTGCTAAAAAACTCTCTTAATTTTACTTCTCAGTTTAGATTTGACCAGATCCATGCTGCTAAAACCTCTCTTCATTTTACTTCTCAGTTTAGATTTGACCAGATCCATGCTGCTAAAACCTCTCTTAATTTTACTTCTCAGTTTAGATTTGACCAGATCCATGCTGCTAAAAAACTCTCTTAATTTTACTTCTCAGTTTAGATTTGACCAGATTCATGCTCCTAAAACCTCTCTTCATTTTACTTCTCAGTTTAGATTTGACCAGATCCATGCTGCTAAAACCTCTCTTCATTTTACTTCTCAGTTTAGATTTGACCAGATCCATGCTGCTAAAACCTCTCTTCATTTTACTTCTCAGTTTAGATTTGACCAGATCCATGCTGCTAAAACCTCTCTTCATTTTACTTCTCAGTTTAGATTTGACCAGATCCATGCTGCTAAAACCTCTCTTCATTTTACTTCTCAGTTTAGATTTGACCAGATTCATGTTGCTAAAAAACTCTCTTAATTTTACTTCTCAGTTTAGATTTGACCAGATCCATGCTGCTAAAAAACTCTCTTAATTTTACTTCTCAGTTTAGATTTGACCAGATTCATGCTGCTAAAAAACTCTCTTAATTTTACTTCTCAGTTTAGATTTGACCGATTTATGGTTCTAAAAAACTCTCGATGTCAGCATCTAAATGTGCTAGTATTAGATCTTAGGCGAAAAACATTCACAAAGTTCTTAACATGGATTATATTTTGTGATATTTCTATATATAGCGGTTACTGCAATGAGAGAAGAACAAGCAGGATTTCGAAAAGGGAGAAGCTGTCTCGACAAGATCTTTACTCTCAGAATAATACTTGAAGAACATATTGAAAAGCAAAAACCATTAATACTGAACTTCATAGACTTTAAAAGGCATTTGATAGCATACACAGAGATTCATTGTAGAGAATTTTAAATCTATATGGAATACCCCCCCCCCCCCCGTGTGGTGCCCGGGATCTGCAAAGAATAGGACCACTGTACCCTACCACGCATGATCGTAAAAGGCGACTAAGGAGGGTTCAGCATAGGGCCAGCAACCCTATCTGATAAAAAAAAACTATCAGACTGCTACAGAAACGGAAGCAAGGGAAAAAATAAATGCAGGTGGAAGGAGAAATGCGTATCAGGAAACTGAGCCCATGAAGGTTGTGGATGAAAGCCAGCCACTGGAAGTCCCCAGCCCGACTGCAGACCTCCTGGAACCTAAACACAAGATGCAAATAGGCAGCTGGAATGTAAGAACACTAAACCAGACTGGAAAACTAGCACAAACCATCAAGGAAATGCACAGATACAAACTAGACATACTAGGAATACAAGAAGCAAGATGGACAGGACAAGTCAGAAGGAAATTAACAACACAGCACACAGAAGATACAATAATATGGTCAGGTAAAGAAGATCTTCATGAAGGAGGAGTAGCATTGATTATAACAAAAGAAGCATCAAGAGCATTGCTGAAATGGACCCCAATAAATGAGAGATTATTATATGCACGGTTCAACTCAAGATTCACGAAGCTGTCTATTATAGTTTGTTATGTACCAACAGAAGCAGCTGAAGAGGAATTAAAAGAAGATTTTTACAACAGCCTCCAAGCAACAGTAGAAACAATACCCAAGCATGATATGCTACTCATCTTGGGCGACTTCAATGCAAAAGTAGGTGAAGGAAATGAAGATAGAAGAAGAATCATGGGAAGAGAAGGAATCGGAGAAATAAATGAAAATGGAGAAAGACTGTGCAGTTTCTGTGAAGAAAACATGATGACCATTGGAGGGACAATTTTCCAACACAAAAACATCCATAAGGTGACTTGGAGGTCACCAGATAAAACCACAGAAAACCAAATCGATCACATACTAATAAATAACAAGTGGAAACGGTCACTACAAGATGTGCGAGCAAGGAAAGGAGCAGATGTAGGAAGTGATCACAACCTTCTGGTAGCAAAAATAAAACTAAAATTAAAGAAAGTCAAAATCGGAGAACACAGAAAGATACATTTTGATACAAGAAAACTGATAGACCAGCAAACAAGAAATGAATTCTCAATAGTACTTAAGAACCGCTTCAGTGTCCTACAAGACGAAGCAGAAATGTCCATATTAGAGTTCAATAAAACACTACAGGAAACAGCAAAAGAGGTGCTGGGATATCGAAAAAGGAGAAAAGAGGAATGGATAAGTGAGACCACATGGGAAAAGATAGAGCAACGAAAAGAAATCAAGAAAAAATTACTGAACACCAAATCACAACGGCTTAAAGAACGAGTTTTAAGTAATTATGCACAAAAAGACAAAGAAGTGAAGGAATCATGCCGTCAAGATAAACGTCAATATTATGACAACTTAGCAGAAACAGTAGAGAAAGCAACATATACAAATGACATGAAAACCATATATAAAATCACAAAGCAGATGACAGGTAACTTCAACACAAGATGTGAAAGTGCAGTAAGAACACAAAATGGACAACTGGTCAGTGGAGAAAGAGAAAAAATTGAAAGATGTTGGGAACATTTTAACACCCTACTAAACAGAACACAAGCAGCACAAACAATAGATATACCTGAAGCAAAAGCGGAACTAAACATCAATACAGGACCAATAACAATAAATGAAGTAAAGGAGGCGATAAAGATGCTAAAATCAGACAGGGCACCAGGTGAACATGAAGTGACTGCTGAGATGTTGAAAGCAGAAGAAACAGAAACACCAAAACAACTTTGCCGGATATTACAACAAATTTGGGATCTAGAAAAAGCCCCAGAGGAGTGGAAAACTGGGCTTATAGTAAAACTACCAAAGAAGGGTGACCTCAGAGATTGCGGGAACTGGAGAGGCATTACCCTACTGCCACTCACCAGTAAAGTATTTTGCAGAATAATCATCAACAGAATTGTACCAACACTTGAGGAAAAACTTTGGAAAGAGCAGGCAGGATTTAGGAAAGGAAGATCATGCATAGACCACATATTTGTACTTAGACAAATATTAGAACAGGCAAATGAGTGGCATAGCACAACATATGCATTATTCATAGATTTTGAGAAAGCCTTTGACAGTGTCAACAGAGATGCACTGTGGAAAATCCTAAGATGGCATGGCCTCCGCCATAAAATAGTTAATGTAATCAAAGCCCTATACGAGGGTTTTCAGTGCAAAGTTATCTGTGGAGAACTTACCTCCAGCAGCTTTAGGGTACAAACAGAAGTGAAACAGGGATGTGTACTATCACCAACATTATTTATCTTGGCAGTAGACTGGTTAATGAAGGAGGCAACATCAGACAAACGCAGAGGATTACAATGGATCCTTGACACAGTGCTGGAGGACCTTGACTTTGCGGACGACATTTGTCTATTATCAAGCAGTCACAAAGATATGTAAGATAAAATAAACAAGCTAACTCAGAATGCAAATAACATAGGACTAAAGATCAACGTAGGAAAGACAAAGTTAATGAAACTAAATGTGAACAACAGAAATGTACTCAGAGTAGATAACAAGTTAGTGGAGGAGGTCAACGAATTTGTAAACCTTGGCAGCAGAGTAGTAGAAAATGGAGACAGCACAGAGGACATCAACAGCAGACTTACTAGAGCAAACCAGGCTTTTGCAGTGCTGCAGACTATATGGAAATAAAAAAAACTAAGTATAAATATGAAAATCAGGATATTTAAGAGTAATGTTCTAAGTGTACTACTCTATGGAAATGTATGCTGGAAAATCACCAAAACCATAGAAAACAAGTTAAATTCTTTCTGTTTACGAAGAATTAGAAAAATATTTTGGCCAAACACCATAAGAAATAACATCTTATTAGCAGAAATGCACATGAAACCACTGGCAACAATTATTGCGGAAGGACGCTGGCGATGGTTGGGACATGTGCTCCGAATGACTGACAACTCACTACAAAAATAGCACTAAGATGGACACAACAGGGGAACAGAAGTAAGGGTAGACCAAAAGAGACATGGAGAAGAACAACAGAAAGGATGTTGAGCAATAGAGGGCTCACCTGGGCAAGAGCAGAAAAAAGGCGAAGGACAGGCATTTGTGGAAAACCCTTGCGGAAGCCCCATGTGCCCTGGGCACTTAAGGTTCAGAGAGAGAGAGAGAGAGAGAGAGAGAGAGAGAGAGAGATGGAATACCATCTAAAACTGTCAACATCATTAAGGACTTCTACAGTGGATATGTTTGTGCTTTCAAGACAGAAGAACGGATGAGTGAATGATTCCAGATTGAAACGTGTGAAATAAGGTTGTATACTGTCTCCTTTACTTTTTGGAATTACAATAGACTTCATAATGAAAAAATGCTGCACAGGTAACACAGGTATTGACTGGGTACATGGGACCCAACTAGAAGATCTTGATTTTGCTGATGACATAACTCTTATCAGTAACAGTGTGAATTCCATGCAAGAAAAAACAGATAGCCTGTCTTCACTGGCTAGCAAAATAGGACTTGAAATTAACAAGGACAAAACAAAAATAATGAAAATTCCCATTAATCAAAATGAAAACATACACATGGAAGGGACAGATATTGAAGAAGTTTATCAATTTGCATACCTTGGCAGCTACATAGACCAGGATGGTGACACTAGAAAGGAAGTTAGAATCAGAATTGCAAAAGCAGCATCAATCTTCAAGAATCTTGAGAACATATGGAATTCAAAATTTATAATCACAAAAACCAAGTTAAGACTATTCAATTCAAATGTAATATCCACCCTCATTTATGCATGCGAAAGCTGGAAAACAACTAAAGGAATAGACAAGAAATTAGACTCCTTTGAAAACAAATGCCTAAGGAAAATACTCTGCATCAAGTGGAATGAATTCAAGAACAATGCAGAGATAAGACAGATGACTGAACAACAACCAGTCTCATGGGTGATCAGGAAAAGGAGATGGACATATGTTGGTCACTTGATGAGAAGAAATGATCAGAGAATCCCAAAACAAGCTATCAAGTGGAATACAACAGGCCAAAGAAAAAGAGGCAGATCGCATGAAACTATGAAGAGGACACTGTTAAGAGAGGCCAGGCATAAAATCCCTTGATGAGGTTGAAAGACTCGCCAAAGACAGGAAAAATTGGAGAACTACTTTGCGAGCCCTATGTGACGTTTAACAACACGGGAAGGATATAAGATATAAGATAAGATTTCTGTAATGTTCACTTCACTTCAGACCTCTGTATCTTGTTTTTTAGTCCAGTGAACTATTTTGATTCTTGGTAACTGGTGTTCTGATTTACTTACTGAGTTTTCAGATGCACTTAAATATTTTATGACTTGAAATATTGAAGAGATGTCCTTCGTTGCTTACAGAACATTATTTACAGAGAAGATGGACATATTCTTCAATGTTTCCACATGCTCATAAAGTTATGTCTGCACTGTTTTTAAATGACACAAGAAAATCTCGACACAGATATCTTCTCCTCGTTTGTTATATATTTACTACTTCAGTTTGCAACTTTTTACATTTCTGTCTCAGATTAGAAGTCCACATATGGTGTTTTTTATGTAAATTGTGTTTCTAAATTGTGTCCTTTTTTAGACACTCATAATATTGCAAACAACAAAGAATGGCACATACGTTTCACTAAAATAAGGGATGAAACCTCCCAAATATGCTTCACATACGCCCAGTTAATGAAGTCTTAAGTCGAGTTCCGTCTCAGTTAATATATTCTTACATTCTTGCACAGTACTTTTCAGCATCATATTTGTCCACTTCCGCGATTGAAGATAAGTATGACGCATGCGCAAAGGTCATTAGCATAAAGCGAATGAGTCCCGTAATCGGCAGTGGCAGGTCCATATCCGTATTGGTATTGCTGATTTGTCAAATACTTTTAAAGATTTATTCATTAACTTAGAAGGGGGGGGGGTAATTTTTTTCTGTCGTTTTTCTTTCTTTTGGGGGGGGGGAGTTATAAAATTAACCAGAATTATCCAGATTCAGTTTAAATTATCTAGATTTATAGCTAAAATTTAGATGTCTATCTTCATGATATCTAGATTTATAGCTAAAATCTAGATATCTATCTTCATGATTTAGATGGGACAAAAATTATCCAGATCTAGATATAAAATATTTAGATTGGCAACTCTGCGTTTTTATATACTGTGCGAATTTCTTTATAATTTTCGTGCTTCTCTATATCTTGTACTACTTTTTTTATAAGTTTCGTGTTTATCTATATCATGTGCTGTTTTCTTTATAATTTTCGTATTTCTCTATATCGTATGCTGTTTTCTTTATAATTTTCGTATTCCTCTATATCGTGTGCTGTTTTCTTTATAATTTTCGTATTTCTCTATATCGTGTGCTGTTTTCTTTATAATTTTCGTATTTCTCTATATCGTATGCTGTTTTCTTTATAATTTTCGTATTCCTCTATATCGTGTGCTGTTTTCTTTATAATTTTCGTATTTCTCTATATCGTGTGCTGTTTTCTTTATAATTTTCGTATTTCTCTATATCGTATGCTGTTTTCTTTATAATTTTCGTATTCCTCTATATCGTGTGCTGTTTTCTTTATAATTTTCGCATTTCTCTATATCGTGTGCTGTTTTCTTTATAATTTTCGTATTTCTCTATATCGTGTGCTGTTTTCTTTATAATTTTCGTATTTCTCTATATTGTGTGCTGTTTTCTTTATAATTTTCTTATTTCTCTATATCGTGTGCTGTTTTCTTTATAATTTTCGTATTTCTCTATATCGTGTGCTGTTTTCTTTATAATTTTCGTATTTCTCTATATATTATGCTACTTTCCTTATAATTTTCGTATTTCTCTATATCTTGTGCTACTTTTCTTATAATTTTTGTATTTCTCTATATATTATGCTACTTTCCTTATAATTTTCGTATTTCTCTATATCTTGTGCTACTTTTCTTATAATTTTTGTATTTCTCTATATATTATGCTGCTTTCCTTATAATTTTCGTATTTCTCTGGGTTATGGGCGACCCCATTGTACTTTTTTTCACCATCTTTTCATTAAAAGCTATTCACAGTGTGTCAGTAGGTCTTCCCTAAGCGCCTGGCTGTCTTATAATTCCTGGACTGTGTGTCTCACCCTCAGTCGATAAACGTCGAGAGAACAGAGCCAGGAGACCACAAGAACTTGCGTGACAGACAAACGTGAATGGTGAGGTCGCCAAGTCTCATCTCCCGCCCTCGCTTCTCTATGCTAGGGTCTGTTCTGACAGATACCTAGCTCACCTGTGTCTGACTGGAGGAGGGCTGTCCCAGATAAACGGGCAGAAGAGAATACCCCCGAGTGAGTTCTAAGTGGGAACAGTTTTGTGACGGCACTCAACGGAGTATACTGATGTCATTATATCGGCTGCTCGTGAGAGAAAGACTTGTCATTTATAAGTGTCGTTGTTGTGGGATGGTGGATTGGTGTCTGCCGGCTAACAAACTTTGCTATAAGCCTCCCTTCCATGTAGGCTTCTACTTACGGGGTAAGTTTTCTTCTTATACTGAAGTTATTTATGTAGTAAGTTGTAAATTATCACGCATGCTTCGGTGAATAAATACTCCAGGATCTTTCGTCATTAAAATCGAGTGTGCAGCTTTTTCATCTTTCAGAGCAATGGTTTAAAAATATCCGCATATCGTGGCTGTGATTACAGGTAAACCTGATGATATATGAGTGATTACAGGTAAATATGATGATATATGAGCGTCAGGCTCTTGTGGCGTTCTGGAAGAAAAAAATCTCGTCCATGAAGGTTTCGTTAGCTAGCAAATAATATTATTATACTGATTATCTATAGAGTAATTATCTACATGTGTGAGAAGAAAATGTATCAATAGTAATAATAAGTAGTGGTAGTAGCAGTAGAAGTAGAAGTAGTTAGTAGTAGTGGTTGTAGTACTAGTAATACTAACAGCAGCAGAAGTATTAACAGTGGTAGTAATAGAATAAATGTAGTAGTAGCAGCAGCAGCATCGGTAGTAGAGTATGAGACATAAAAGAAATGATAACTGCAGTAAAACTGGTTCTAGTAAAGAAAATATGTGGGTGTTTGGTTGGCATTTCATGCTGGACTTTCTTACATAGAGGAGGCCAAAAATCTAAGTAAATATTTTTCATCGATTTTTCGTGTTTTTATCTGTTCTGTTGTTTTTATACTTGGTCCTTGAAAAAGGCTTTTGCCGAAATATTGGATTATTGTGTGTCCTTCATTTATATGTACTCATCTTGCTTTATGCCATTCTTGTTTCTGTCCACTTTCCTCACTCTTTCTATCATGTTATAAAACTAAACCATACACCCAACTATTTTCATTAATAGTAGTAGCATAATAGTACTGATAGTAGTAGTAGTAGTAGTAGTAGTAGTAGTAGTAGTAGTAGTAGTAGTAGTAGTACTAGTAGTAGTAGTAGTTGTAGTAGCAGCAGCAGCAGCAGCAGTAGTAGTAGTAGTAGTAGTAATATTAGTAGTAGTAGTTGTAGTAGCAGTAGTAGTAGTAGTAGTAGTAGTAGTAGTAGTAGTAGTAGTAGTAGTAGTAATAGTAGAACAAGAAGAAGAAGAAGAATGAGGACGAAGAGGAGCATGAGATTGAGGAAAAGTGTGAAAGAAAGCATAAGAGTACCAGATAATTAAAGTCTTGAAAACAGTAAAGAGTAACACATGATCAACATCTTGAAAATAATAAAGAGTAACAGATAATCAACGTCTTGAAAACAATAAAGAGTAACAGATAATCAACGTCTTGAAAACAATAAAGAGTAACAGATAATCAACATCTTGAAAACAGTAAACTAATAAGTGTAACAGATAATCAACGTCTTGATAATCTAGAGGAAGGGTACATAATGGGAAAAAGAAAGAGAGGAAGACCAAGGCGAAGATGGTTGCAAGACATGGCTGATGATCTGCAAATGGATGCATCAGCAGCAGCCATCTTGCTCACAACCGGGAGGCCTACAGGAGTGCTGTTTGGGAGGCGAAGTTCCGCAAGGGACATGCAAATGAATGAATTATCTCTTTATTATCACAATGTTTTGATAAACATTAACATTCGTTTTTCATTTTATCATCACAAAGGTTTGCTATATATTAAACATTCGTTTCCTACTTTATCATCACAACAATTTACTAAACATTAATATTCGTTTGTTACTTTAGCATCGCAGTACTTGTTAACATTAACATTCACTTGCCAAGTGTACTATGCTAGCTGTCATTAAAAAACGCACCACTTTATGGAGCTATTGTGAAGCCTGGAATGTTTATGTTCGTCAGCGATTTTCAAGTTCCAAATGCGTACAACTGCGGTAGTTAATGTAATGACATTATCCCGGTGATGTGGTGTTCACTTTAAATATGGCGTGCAGCACGTACTACGAGTCAACTTTTTCCTCTTTTATGGCTTTATTAAAAATGACATGACTTTGAAATCTGGCACACACATTAGACAAGTTTAAGTACTTTAAAGGGACATCATTTGTTACTATGGAAAAGAAGTCTGTTAATGTTTCTGTTGTGCCTTGATTGTTACACGAGAGCGATGGCAAGATGGTGGTATGCTCAGCAGCGGAATGACAACCAAAGATGCTGCCAAACATTTTCCCTGTGGCCACTCCACGAAAATATGGGCACTAACACATATATCCGTATGTGTCTCTAAGGCGTGACAGTATTACTTTTACCTTTGACCGTACTCCACTATACTGAGACTGAACCAGAGATTTCAGGCAAAGAATAACCGTTCAGGGCGTGGTCAGCAACGTGCAACAACACAAGCTCGAGACAGCCACATGCTGTTGATACACCTGGCAACCCTTTCCAAACAGTAACTCAGACAACAGCACATGCACCTGGCACTCGAGACTTCCCTCCGCTGGCTTTCAATACGGGACATCCCGACGTCGGTCCTATCTTCACTAAACGTCACCGGACAAACAGAATGGCCCGGGCCCCGACTGCTGTTTTAAGAGCCGCTTCTGAGTTGTCGTGTTTAAGAATACAGCAAGTTTATATCAGTAGATGAATGAGAAACGTAAATCAGTGGTTTAGTATATTTTAAATCTAGTACAACAATTTACGGGTCAAAATAAATAAAGGGCTGGGTTATTAAAGGTGGGTTGTATATTTATATAAATTAATGTTTAGACATGCAGTATTTGCTTCCCAAAACGTTACGCACTATTTTTCAAAGTTTCTCTGCTTACTATAAATCAGGACAAATTAATGCGCGATACACCTACGCAGTTTTTCTTCCCCTTAATCTTAGAACTATTCTGCTCTGCCCGCGTGTCTGTGAAGACCTTCTTCTTCTTCTTCTTCTTCTTCTTCTTCTTCTTCTTCTTCTTCTTCTTCTTCCAAATTAGTTTGTCAGTTTACCATTGCAACAGCTTCCTTAATATCAGCATTCGTTTATCTCTTTACTTATTTATAAGATTTTTAAGGGCATGCAACTTTCCCATCGCAACAAATGCCTGTGAGAGCTGGACACTTAACAAAACAGCTGAGAAACACATAAATGCCTTTGAATGTAAATGCTACAGAAGAGTTCTTCAAATATCATGGACACAAAAAAGAACAAATATATCCATACTACAAGAATTTAATATTGAAGAAGGGTGGCTAGTAAAGAGGATAAAAGAGAGAAAACTTAAATATTTTGGACACATTAAACGTCGTGATAATCTAGAGGAAGGGTACATAATGGGAAAAAGAAAGAGAGGAAGACCAAGGCGAAGATGGTTGCAAGACATGGCTGATGATCTGCAAATGGATGCATCAGCAGCAGCCATCTTGCTCACAACCGGGAGGCCTACAGGAGTGCTGTTTGGGAGGCGAAGTTCCGCAAGGGACATGCAAATGAATGAATTATCTCTTTATTATCACAATGTTTTGATAAACATTAACATTCGTTTTTCATTTTATCATCACAAAGGTTTGCTATATATTAAACATTCGTTTCCTACTTTATCATCACAACAATTTACTAAACATTAATATTCGTTTGTTACTTTAGCATCGCAGTACTTGTTAACATTAACATTCACTTGCCAAGTGTACTATGCTAGCTGTCATTAAAAAACGCACCACTTTATGGAGCTATTGTGAAGCCTGGAATGTTTATGTTCGTCAGCGATTTTCAAGTTCCAAATGCGTACAACTGCGGTAGTTAATGTAATGACATTATCCCGGTGATGTGGTGTTCACTTTAAATATGGCGTGCAGCACGTACTACGAGTCAACTTTTTCCTCTTTTATGGCTTTATTAAAAATGACATGACTTTGAAATCTGGCACACACATTAGACAAGTTTAAGTACTTTAAAGGGACATCATTTGTTACTATGGAAAAGAAGTCTGTTAATGTTTCTGTTGTGCCTTGATTGTTACACGAGAGCGATGGCAAGATGGTGGTATGCTCAGCAGCGGAATGACAACCAAAGATGCTGCCAAACATTTTCCCTGTGGCCACTCCACGAAAATATGGGCACTAACACATATATCCGTATGTGTCTCTAAGGCGTGACAGTATTACTTTTACCTTTGACCGTACTCCACTATACTGAGACTGAACCAGAGATTTCAGGCAAAGAATAACCGTTCAGGGCGTGGTCAGCAACGTGCAACAACACAAGCTCGAGACAGCCACATGCTGTTGATACACCTGGCAACCCTTTCCAAACAGTAACTCAGACAACAGCACATGCACCTGGCACTCGAGACTTCCCTCCGCTGGCTTTCAATACGGGACATCCCGACGTCGGTCCTATCTTCACTAAACGTCACCGGACAAACAGAATGGCCCGGGCCCCGACTGCTGTTTTAAGAGCCGCTTCTGAGTTGTCGTGTTTAAGAATACAGCAAGTTTATATCAGTAGATGAATGAGAAACGTAAATCAGTGGTTTAGTATATTTTAAATCTAGTACAACAATTTACGGGTCAAAATAAATAAAGGGCTGGGTTATTAAAGGTGGGTTGTATATTTATATAAATTAATGTTTAGACATGCAGTATTTGCTTCCCAAAACGTTACGCACTATTTTTCAAAGTTTCTCTGCTTACTATAAATCAGGACAAATTAATGCGCGATACACCTACGCAGTTTTTCTTCCCCTTAATCTTAGAACTATTCTGCTCTGCCCGCGTGTCTGTGAAGACCTTCTTCTTCTTCTTCCTCTTCTTCTTCTTCTTCTTCTTCAGCTTTCTCAGCCATTAAGGCTCATTACTGCAGGTAAAGTTCACCTCCATTCCTTTCTATTCCTAATCTTCTCCCTCCAGTTGGTGACACTAATTTCTTTTATATCCTCTTCTATGTTGTCTTTTCATCTCTGTCTTGGTCTACCCTTTGGTTTGTCCAATTCCCAGGCTTCTTTATCTGTCCCGTAATACTAATCTATTCTTTATCTGTCCCGTAATATTAATCTATTCTTTATCTGTCCCGTAATACTAATCTATTCTTTATCTGTCCTGTAATACTAATCTATTCTTTATCTGTCCCGTAATACTAATCTATTCTTTATCTGTCCCGTAATACTAATCTATTCTTTATCTGTCCCGTAATACTAATCTATTCTTTATCTGTCCTGTAATACTAATCTATTCTTTATCTGTCCTGTAATACTAATCTATTCTTTATCTGTCCCGTAATACTAATCTATTCTTTATCTGTCCCGTAATACTAATCTATTCTTTATCTGTCCCGTAATATTAATCTATTCTTTATCTGTCCCGTAATACTAATCTATTCTTTATCTGTCCTGTAATACTAATCTATTCTTTATCTGTCCCGTAATACTAATCTATTCTTTATCTGTCCCGTAATACTAATCTATTCTTTATCTGTCCCGTAATACTAATCTATTCTTTATCTGTCCTGTAATACTAATCTATTCTTTATCTGTCCTGTAATACTAATCTATTCTTTATCTGTCCCGTAATACTAATCTATTCTTTATCTGTCCCGTAATACTAATCTATTCTTTATCTGTCCCGTAATACTAATCTATTCTTTATCTGTCCCGTAATACTAATCTACTTTACGGCGATGGGGTCGTTGGCTCCATACTCCAACACTAACCTGGAAAAAACAGGTGAAGACATTAGGAGGCGAAATACTTAAGGGATGGGAAAAATGTAAACCAGTTTCAAAAGATTTAAGTTTCTAGATATTATTTTCTCATTTACAGTTCCTTTTACTGATAGGAAAAGAGGTAGATTTTAACCTAATTCGAAAAGTCTGACACGAATATAATTCGCTCCATAAATCTGTCATGTGATATGTGAAGTTTGATAGTTATGGGAGTAGCACATACACGTTATGTGAAGTTTGATAGTTATGGGAGTAGCACATACACGTTATGTGAAGTTTGATAGTTATGGGAGTAGCACATACACGTTATGTGAAGTTTGATAGTTATGGGAGTAGCACATACACGTTATGTGAAGTTTGATAGTTATGGGAGTAGCACATACACGTTATGTGAAGTTTGATAGTTATGGGAGTAGCACATACACGTTATGTGAAGTTTGATAGTTATGGGAGTAGCACATACACGTTATTAACTTCCACCTGTCCTCGCTGCACTCGTATATCCATAAGATAATTTTTTTTCAGTTTTTTTTAAATCTGTCTGAGAGTTTGCTGTGTATATTTTACATCTTTCCTGCGAATTTATTCTCATCAGATGATGTATTTAATACAACTGTGGATATATTTTTCGTGTCTCATAACCAGCATGTCGCTCTAATCCCAAGTCTAAGCCGTGCTAACATTTTGGTGTAAAATGTAACTTAACTCACAACAATAACATTTTTTTAATGTCCCTTTCCCGTTATTTTCGTTATGGGTTACAACAAGTACTATTACAAATGCCCCTTTACAGGTTTAAAAAATGTAAATACTGGCCATATAACCGCATATCATGCCATGAATATGGTAATACTGATCACAACATCACGTACTTTATCAACAAGGTGGTACTTCTGATCGCAGTATCACGTAGTCTGCCGACAAGATGGTACTACTGAACACAACATCACGTAGTCTGCCGACAAGATGGTACTGCTGAACACAACATCACGTAGTCTGCCGACAAGATGGTACTACTGAACACAACATCATGTAGTCTGCCAACAAGATGGTACTACTGAACACAACATCACGTAATCTGCCAACAAGATGGTAATACTGAACACAACATCACATAATCTGCCAACAATATGGTAATACTGAACACAACATCACGTAATCTGCCAACAAGATGGTAATACTGAATACAACATCACGTAGTCTGCCGACATGTAATGGAACAACTTTGACACTGCCATCTTGTATGTCTCAATGGAACGTCAAACGGTTACCAGTTATCTTTCTTTAATTCACAACCCCCCCCCCCCTCTTGTTCGTTGTAGAACAAATCTACACAAGCTTTAGTTTGTCTGCTCTCATCACTAGATCAGTTCTGAAATATGATTCTCGTACCCACGATGTCTGATACTAACAGATAATAATAATAATAATAGTAAACCATGTACAACCATTTTGTTAAAAGTTGACAAAATATACTGTTTTTCTCGTTATAATCCTGTCTCAATGATTATCTTTAACGGGTGGATTATAATAAAGAAAAGCTTATAATTACTGAAATCATAAAGAAATTAATCATTCATTAGGGAGCAATATTACGTTTTGTAGAAACGATTGAGAGAAATATTTCTGCTATAAATTGAATATAGCGACAAGGGAGACAACACAAACAATACTAAGATAAATAAAACTGCCAACGAAGGAGGAGACAAATTGTATCATAAAACACGTCCTTATTTATTAACGGTGTATACACGTGTAAAAATAGTTCACGTGTCAGGTTTACTCATTTCTCGCCATGACAGGTCGCGGAGTTACATATTTAGGTCACTGTTTTTTTTTCCATCTCATTAACATAAAATTACTTGCCGTAGTCAGTTTCTTGAGGGGCAGATAAAGTCATTATTTCAAGCCCCTTTCAGGGGAGATAATTGTAATGTTTATTTTGACTCTGATGAGAACGAAAGAGAAATTTGCTGTCAGTGTCGAAGTGTATATCCATACTACAAGAACTTAATATTGAAGAAGGTTGGCTACTAAGGAAGATTAAACGCAGAAAACTGAAATATTTTGGACATTAAACGTCATAAGAATTTAGAGAAGACCGTCTTGAAGGGTTCATAATGGGAAAAGGAAAGAGAGGAAGATCAAGGCGAAGATGGCTGGAAGACATTGTTCATGGTCTGCGAATGGACGCATCAGCAGCAGCAGGGCATCTTGGTTCCCACAGAAAGGCCTACATGAGTGCTGTTAGGGAGGCGAAGTTCCGCAAGGGACATGCAAATGATATAGCAGTATTCGTGTAAAAACTGTTGGCTTGATAGTAAGGGCATTATGGGTTTTTCGTTTTGAATTTTCTCGTGCTGAGATCCTTCGAGAAGGTCACGGGGGCTGCAAAACCCGTGACAGGGAATTGTGGGGGCAAGGCTGATTGCGTGGAGTCAGTTTTGGTTTGAACGTGTAACTTTGTGGGCGTTTTTGTGCGGTGTGATGTCTTCGTGGAACATATGAACGTTATAGTTGTACTGCAGTTGTACGTATGAATGGACTGGCCACATGGCAGGGATAACCAGCCAGCAGTCAGATTTACTGTTATTTTCATCAACAATATCATCCTTCCATCAATAAATGTTCCAAGTGACCGTTACCCAGGATTTACTTGACTATCTGTACCAGTTGTCGTCAACGTGAGGTTTTGAAGAACCTGGATGAGAAGTATGTCTGGAACAGTGTTTAACTAATCCAGCAGGTGAGAGTGAGAGCTGGAATTCTGTGTATAACTAGTCCAGTAACTTCAGCTCTCGAAGACCAAGATGAAAGTCTACCCTGTTATTCACGTGCGTAACGTGATCACTACGATACGATAGGGCCTAAGTAAAGCCCCATTAACACACTGTACACACCAACAGTACAGACAGAAAGAACAAGACCACCAAAAATCTTATTATAATGACTGACTGACTGTCGAAGTGTTGTGAAATGGAGCTAGGAAGTCTGTTTGTTTTGTAAATAGCTCTAATTGCTTACAGCAGTGGTTCTCGTTTTTTTTAACAGCTGACCCTCGTTCCATCCAAAGAACATCCGTGGACCCCTCCTGATAATAAAACAATAAAGAGAATCCAGATGATGCTAAGATGTCTTACTCGAGCTAATCCATTTGCTGGTCTATGGACCCCAAGAAATCATTCCATAGACCCCATGGGAGTTCATATACCTCTAGGTTTAGATCCACTGGCTTAGAGCAGCAGGAATAAATATTTATTAATTATTTCATTTCTTCTCCTACAAGATAAATCATTCCCATGACATACAAACAAATAATAAATTTAGAACAGAACCAAAAACTCGTATGATTACCTTTTTTTCTGAAAAGTTGCAGTTCTTTTAAATATTGGGTTTTTTGTTTTGTTTTGTGTTTTGTTTTGGTTTTTTATTGTGGTTTTTCTTTTGTCTTCGTTGTGAGAACTGATGATAAGTGCGGTGTTCTTGCTGAAAGGTACAATGTTCTTGCTGAAAGGTACAATGTTCTTGCTGAAAGGTACAATGTTCTTGCTGAAAGGTACAATGTTCTTGCTGAAAGGTACAATGTTCTTGCTGAAAGGTACAATGTTCTTGCTGAAAGGTACAATGTTCTTGCTGAAAGTTATGATGTTCTTACTGAAAGGTACAATGTTCTTGCTGAAAGTTATGATGTTCTTGCTGAAAGGTACAATGTTCTTGCTGAAAGTTATGATGTTCTTGCTGAAAGGTTTGATGTTCTTGCTGAAAGACGTGATGTTCTTGATTATAGACTTGGTGTTCGTGATTAAAGACGTGATGTTCTTGATGATATATGCGATGTTCTAGAAGAAAGATGTGATGTTTTTGATGATGCGTACTATGTTCTTGAGAAAAGCTATGATATTCTTGGTGACTGCTGTCCTTAATGACAAGTGCGATGTTAGCGATGACAGGTGATATGCCATTGGTCGTAAGTGTGATGACGTTGACAACACATGCTTTTTATTTTAAGTATTGACTCTCAACGTACTAAAAGTTAAGCTCTGGATTAAGTTCAAGAAAATTATGTAGTGAAAACAGTTCCACGTGGTCAAGAGATAGTTCTTCCTTTTGCAATGACCTCCTCGCACACATAAAAAAAAATGTCACAGTTTGTATAAAACCCTTGTCCTGGGCAAGTTATGCAAGTGGTCTTGCGCCCAGAGCAGGAGAACACTGAAACTGATATGTGTCCGCCCAAAAGAGGAGAACACTGAAACTGATATGTGTTCGCCCAGAGGAAGAGAACACTGAAACTGATATGTGTTTTTACCTACAATTCTCGCTCTCAACTGACTCTGTTTAGCCGCGTCACTCGCTTGACGTCCTAACCTGACTCTGTCTAATCTAGTCTCATTACTTGCTTGATGTCCTAAACTGAGTACTCTGTTTAGCCGCATCACTCGTCTGACTCTGTCTAATCTAGCATCATTACTTGCTTGATGTCCTAACCTGACTCTGTCTAATCTAGCCTCATTACTTGCTTGACGTCCTAACCTGTCTCTGTCTAATCTAGCCTCATTACTTGCTTGATGTCCTAACCTGACTCTGTCTAATCTAGCCTCATTACTTGCTTGACGTCCTAACCTGTCTCTGTCTAATCTAGCCTCATTACTTGCTTGATGTCCTAACCTGACTCTGTCTAATCTAGCCTCATTACTTGCTTGATGTCCTAACCTGACTCTGTCTAATCTAGCCTCATTACTTGCTTATTTCCTAACCAAGAGAAGCTCTACCGGCTAAGTGCTATGTCTGTGCTTATTTATTGTTGCATTATTTTTGTCGTCCCTGATAAACACATATCGTCGAAATATCGGTTGATGCTGACTATTTTGCACTTAGCCTTGCTCATCTCACTGGCTCTTTTGCCATTCTTTCTAACCTTTTTTTTAATCTTTGGTTTATTTTTGTGTAAAACTGAACCATACACCTTTGGGTGTCTCTAATCTTCTAGAAATATTTTTATCGCAGACTTGAGCTAAGATTTAAGTGGCAGTTTAACTCTTTCAGCTGCTAATACTACGGAAATATTAACACATGGTGCGAAAGCAATCATCGTCCAATTTTAGCGAAACGGAAATGAACATAAAACAAGTGAAAAATAAAGTCTACATGAAAGCGTTGCTGGAAACTGTCATAAAACATGAGAAATTGAAAACTAGATCTGTTACAATGCACGCGTGGAGGGAATAGGCAGGGTGCAGTTCTGTCAGAATTGGACACGCCCTGGTAGGCGGAGCTTCTAACAATAGCTTTTTTTTTTCATTTAGTAACGTCTTTCAAGAACTTTTACGGGTTTGTGGGGCGGTGTTTCCCAACGTTGGTTTGCCACCAAAATTAGGAGCCCTGAAGATCTATGGTTCATTCATTCATTTGCATGTCCCTTGCGGAACTTTGCCTCCCAAACAGCACTCCTGTAGGCCTCTCGGTTGTGAGCAAGATGGCCTGCTGTTGATGCATCCATTTGCAGATCATCAACGATGTCTTGCAGCCATCTTCGCCTTGGTCTTCCTCTCTTTCTTTTTCCCATTATATACCCTTCTCTTGACGGTCTTCTCTAGATTATCATGACGTTTAATGTGTCCAAAATATTTAAGCTTTCTCTCTTTAATCCTCTTTACTAGCCAGCCTTCTTCAATATTAATCTATGGTAGAGAATTCAATATTTAGTAATTCGGTGTCATCGCGAATGAGATGCTCCCATAATGGCTTCATCACCTGCGCCAGTAAATATCGCAAAGAATGTTCATCATCGGTCCTTCACATCAGTTCTTGATGATGAGTCACCCGATACGGACGCCATTTTAGGAACTACAACAGTCACCTAACATTGTAAATTTAGGGTCGTGGGTTACCTAACGTTGTAATATAACAATGTATAGGTGTGAAATATCATATTATTGATGAAGACAGGAGATGATTAAGTTGTTCTTTGTTGAGTTTACTGTCTTGCTATCTTCACGCACAGCCTGATTACTGTTGTCTAGATTAGGTTTAACAAATATTAAAACATATGCTAGACCAGAGCAAGTGCAATGAAATGTTCGCTGCATTATTTAATTATGACAAATAAGATCAAGATGTATTGTTAACAACATCACTTGGATTGAATAACTTAATCATTTGTTCACAATATCAAACTCTATCATATTCTACATGCAGCATTTCTCAATGTTCTCAACTTCACAGTATTCTACACTTGATAGAGAACATTTTCTAACTCAGTATTATATCAGACCTGCAACACGTTGTCAACTAGTTTCTCGTCTAAAATCACTTTCTCGAAGTTCTAAAAATATCAATTCTTCAAATCACTTGAATCACTTGAAACACATCTTCAGTCCGTCCTAAAACTACTTCTTCAAAACTGCTTTTCCTGAGTATTATTGCTCTAATTGTCCATCTGTTCCATCTGTCGTTATCTACATCTTCTTTCTCTCTCGTGTCTTCTCTGGACTGTGTTCTCCTTCTGTTGTTCTTCTCTGATTGTCTGCCCTTCTGTTCTTCTCTTGTCTGTCCTCCCCTGATCATCTGTTCTTCCATCTGCTATTCTTCTCTTCTCTGTCTACTTCTGATGATCCCCCTCACTTGTCCGCTGGCCTCTAGACTTTCTCTTCTTGGGGGCTCCTTCCTTCTCGTGCTCCTTCCTTTGATGTCTGGCCCGGTCTCTATTCACTGACCGTTCTTGCTCCTCCGTCTTGGGGCTTGCCCTCTGTTTCCTCTCTCTTGTACTTCCGTACATCTTCGTCATCCCCTGTCTCTCCTCTCGTCTTGTTATCTTCAGGTCCAGCTTAATGTATTAACCAATAAGTATTTTTTGGCTCCACTCTTCAGATGTCCATTAGCGTTCTGATTGCCCTTCAATCAAACTGCCCGTGAATTATATGTTGTAAGTCAATTGTCCAATAGCTCACGCCTCTAAATATGTAATTGGTCAGCTGATTGTGTTGGTCACTCCATTATTTAAAAACCGTGTGCAATAGCGTCCTAATAGCGTCCACACGCGTGTCACATAACAGGTGTCATGCGTGTCAGTCTACGTCAATTTCATCTACACAATCGTTATTTACCTAAGTCATTATCTTGCTCTTTCATTTCGGGAGTTTTATTGTGTCCTCGCTTTTCATTGTGTCTGCCTTTTCTATTCGTCTTTTCTATTTTATTTACACGTGCCAACATGCATGTCCTTAAAAATCTCATCGCTTTGTTATCATTGGACCATCCTACTTTCTGGCGTCCTACCTTTGTATTACCTATATCTCAGCGCCACTGAGTCTTGTCTTTTTCTATTCACTGTTTACTTTTGTCCACGTCTTGTTCTAGTGTCATGGAATTTTTATACCTTTCTCTTCCTTTCCTACCTACTTTTCTCTGTCGCTATTCGATGTTACTGTTTTGTTTACAGTATTTTTATAATCATATTCATTAATAATAATAATAACAACTATAGTCATTACACACAAGGCTTTCATTCATTCATTTGCATGTCCCTTGCGGAACTTTGCCTCCCAAACAACACTCCTGTAGGCCTCTCGGTTGTGAGCAAGATGGCCTGCTGCTGTTGCATCCATTTCCAGATCGTCAACGATGTCTTGCAGCCATCTTCGTCTTGGTCTTCCTCTTTTTCTTTTTCCCATTATGTATCCTTCCAATACGGTCTTCTCTAAATTATCATGACGTTTAATGTGTCCAAAATATTTAAGTTTTCTCTCTTTAATCCTCTTCACTAGCCAGCCTTCTTCAATATTAAGCTCTTGTAGTATAGATATATTTGTTCTTTTTTGTGTCCACGATATTTGGAGAACTCTTCTGTAGCATTTACATTCAAAGGCATTTATGTGTTTCTCAGCTGTTTTGTTAAGTGTCCAGGTCTCACAGGCATATGTTGCGATGGGAAAGATGCATGTCCTTAAAAATCTTATTTTTGTGGTTCTGTCTACTCCTCTCCACAGATTCTTTATTTGTTTTACTTTCTGAAGAGCAATGCTACATAAATTTAGGGTCATGGGTCACCTAACATTGTAAATTTATGATCGTGGGTCACCTAATATTGTAAATTTAGGGTTGTGTGTCACCTAACATTTTAAATTTAGGGTCATGGGTCACCTAACATTGTAAATTTAGGGCCGTGGGTCAACTAACATTGTAAACTTGGAGTCATGGGGCACCTAGCATTGTAAATTTAGGGTCGTTGGTCACCTAACATTGTAAATTTAGGGTCGTGGATCACTTAACACTGTTGATTTAGGGTCGCGGATCACAATGTGTGGTAGCAGTTTCCTTAACAGGTAAAATATTAAAAATACTTTGACATCTTCGATAATGTTACGAATACCTTACATGCAAAATGACAAACAGGGCATACTTAGAAGAAGAAGAAGAAGAAGAAGAAGAAGAAGAAGAAGCCAACATAACGCTAAATAACTAAAACGGAAACAAATATTTATGGGCTGTGGGAGCATGTGACGAGAAGATGAGGGTTTGAAAACATCGTAACAGCAAGGAAGATAAATGAAACTGTGGCAGAGGAAGGCTGAGAGATAAAATAATAGACGGTCTAACAAGATGGTACGATGGAAAACAAAACGGCCAAATGAGCTGATTGAAAATATCAAAGACAGTTCTGATAAAAATTGCAGCGTCAGTAACTATCGACACGTCATATGATGATAGTGATAAATAAGATTTGAGTGGAAGAGAAAAGGAAAGAAAAATCAAATAGAAGACATAAAATGGACCATGAATGTTTTCTTTTTTTTTCTCTTCATCCTTATCTAAATCCTCCTACTTAAATGAAAACTTAATCAAACATCTCCACATTCGTTTAAGGCCTAGTTCAACACTGGCTATATCGTAATTATCATCATTATCATCATCATCATCATGTTTCTTTCTTCTAAAGGGATAAGCAGAGATTTCTGTACAAGTTTTCTTCCATAATTACAATCACATTCTTCCTCTCCTTCTTCATCTGTTCCTTCCTTTTTAAAACTCGCCTTGTCCTCTTCGTTATTTCTTTATTATGTGTGTGATTTTTTTTTCCTAATTTAAAATGATTTCCTTTATTACCATGTACAAACAAATGTTGATTTATCGTTATTTTTTAAAAAGAAATCCTTTACTTCAGTGGTCCTCAAACGTTTTTAAGCGCGGCTCTAAACCAGCGATAGTACATACCTTGCGACATGTTGGAGAACAAAAAATATAAATAACAATAAGAATTCAATAAAAAGTAACTAATACAATTTCAGTATCTTTACCACGACGTACCTTTGCTAAAAATCACCAAAAAGTATATATAATGTAAGGAATAGTAGCAAGTCTGGTTGTTGTTACTTTAATACTTACATTTTAAAAAAACACAGTAGTAAGACCGATGTCCTAAAATCTTAGCGTTTTTTAAAAATATTTTAACTCATTATGTCTTCTTTTTATATTGATCTTTTATCAATATAAGACCCACAGATTCCTAATCAAGAACGGGGGATGGCTGAATCGACACAGACTCGCTTTTCTCGGACTGGAGGCCTGAAGTAAGCCCTATCCCTAGGCCACTTTCATTCACTACAGTTCACACTGATACTATGGAGTGCGTGCACTATGGTGAGACCTCTTTCATAGGAGGAGACTGCATCGCGTACAGACTTGTTCGACGCGCAGTGTTGGTAACCCCTCTATATTTCGATACTTCTTTTTTTCTTAGGGGCTTTTGGGGGGGGGGGGGGGGGGGGGAGGCGAGAACTGAAGAACTTCTCATCATGTCTGTAAAAGTTCGCCGTAAACCTCATTTTATGTTTGTCTACAGATGGGGCAGTAAACTAGACATAAACTTGCCCGTTTCGTCAGAATCTTATGTACTCGTATATCCAGTTCTTTTCTGAGTCTCATTAGGAAGGGTTGATGAGCGCATTAGATAACACAGCCAAAACTCAGAGTTTAGCTCCACTAGATAACACAGTCAAAACTCCAGCTTAGCTCCACTATATAAAACAGTCAAAAAATCAGACTTTAGCTCCACTAGATAACACAGTCAAAACTCGGAGCTTAGCTCCAATAGATAACACAGTCAAAAAATCAGAGCTTAGCTCCACTAGATAACACAGCCAAAACTCAGAGCTTACTTCCACTGGATATCACGGTCAAAACTCGAGCTTAGCTCCACTATATAAAACAGTCAAAAAATCAGAGTTTAGTTCTACTAGATAACACAGTCAAAACTCGGAGCTTAGCTCCAATAGATAACACAGTCAAAAAATCAGAGCTTAGCTCCACTAGATAACACAGTCAAACTCAGAGCTTAGATAACACAGTCAAAACTCAGAGCTTGGCTCCACTAGATAACACAGTCAAAACTCAGAGCTTAGCTCCACTAGATAACACAGTCGAAACTCAGAGCTTGGCTCCACTTATTGGCGCCGCCAGCAAGAAACTATTGTTTCCTCGAGCCAGATCAGCAGTCAATGTCTTTCATGTGGTGGTGGATCTTGTTGACTGCTTAGCTCCAATCCTGGAATTTGCATAATATACTGTAGCTTACCCCTGATACATGTATCTCAACATCTTCATCTCGCCACCAACTGCAGAGAATTCAGGTCACGAATACATGGGAATCTACAACAAACAGCACAAGCACATACACCAGCACATACAGAACAGTGACAGCAGCAAAAGAAACAGCAAAAAAGTATAAATAAAACAACACAACAGAAAGAGAAGAAAAACAACAATAGTTAAAAAAAACAAAATAACAACTACACCATAATTAAAAACAACAACAGCAGAAACGGAAGCAACAATATTAGTAACAACAGAATCAACAGCCACAATATAAATAACAGAAATAGTCAAATTAGTAACAAAAGAATCAACAACCGCATTATAAATAACAGTAACATCAACATTAGTAACAACAGAATCAACACTCACAACATAAACAACAGAACAGGGACAGTAACATTAATAACAACAGAATACACAACCAATACATAAACAACAGAAACAAAAACAGCAATATTAGTAACAACTAAATCAGCAACCACAACATAAACAACAGAACAGAGACAGCAATATTAGTAACAACAAAATCAGCAACCACAACATAAACAACTTAACCAGCACCAAACGAAACAGAGTCAGCAATATTAGTAACAACAAAAATAAACAGCAACACATTCAACGGCCAGAACATGTCTAACAACACGACCAGAAACAACAACAGAAACGCCGGCATTCAGATCTGCAGCTAAGACCAGGCACTCTGCTCAGATTCCTCTTAAGTCCTGGCAGACATCAAATATAACGACAGCTCAGTCTGGGCCCGTTCTCTTCCAGCCAGGGAATGTTTGACTAAACGATTTGGACACTAGTCGCAGTTTCAAGTGCTGACCAGGCAGCGGGGCACTATTATTTGACTGTGTGGACTGACGCTGGTTCTCAACTCAAACCTTTACCTTTGTGTCTTTTTTTTTAAAATTCTACTTAAATTCAAATTATTTTTAGATTCTTGTTTACCCGATATTTTGTGTTCTCTAACGAGGTATTAAAACACTTGGGATTCAGAACTTTTCAATGATCAGCGATCCAGATAAATGAAAGATTACTTTTGCTTATAACAGCAATAAATACTGAAACAATATGAAATATGTTTGCCTTTTTTCATTCATTCATTATGCCATTATGTACAGTGCTGATATGTGTTGCATTTCTCCATTACATGTTTTTTTTTGGTAGTTGATATCAAATCTGTTTCGTTTCTCTTCCTGTGCCACTTAGCCAGGCTGCTTGGATAATTATATGTTTGTTTCTTAAAGTTTTCCCATGTTTGTCATTCCAGCCATGAACAAACATGAAATGTTTTCAGTTTCTTTTATCCAACAGCTGAAAACGTTGTGTAAAATGTTTTTATATTTTTCAGTTTTACAAGTTGTACTTCAGTCTAGATATAATCCTGACTAATTATACGTAAGAAAACACTTTATTAACATTTTCCATAGTATAGTTTTAACTTATTTGATAATTGGACATGTCGGACTGTTTCAATGTGTGGCTTTTACCTTGTGATTATTTTGTTGAATAATGTTGGACATCTTATTGTGGTTTCTCTCTTTTGTTGCCCGCAAAAACTTGGAACAATTATAACGGCAATCACCACCAAACGAAACAGAAACTTGTCCATAGTTAGAACTTTTGCCTAGACAGACTGCAGAAATTTATGAACTGTCAATATTTACATAACTTTATACAGAATTGTATGTTATCTTTGCACCAGTGTTCTGAATACTGAGTTGTTCTGAATACTGAGTTGTTCTGAATACTGAGTTGTTCTGAATACCGAGTTATTCTGAATACTGAGTTGTTCTGAATACTGAGTTGTTCTGAATACTGAGTTGTTCTGAATACTGAGTTGTTCTGTATGAGTTACACACTGTCTTCATGCTCAGACTCACTCCCAAATTCTTTCTAACCTTGTGTTGGCATAGACAGATACAGAAGACCAACCCAACCCAGCGTGACAAGCTGACATGACGTTTATTACATGGACTTGCTAATAATGAAGATAGTGACGAAACGTTGACCGGCGGCAGGTTTCCCTGCCACATGGCAAGTCCCTTCATACGTTCCGAACATTCCGATAACTAAGACGGGATGTCAAATTTTCTAGACAGGAACACAAATCCATCCACACAGCTTCACATCCAGACGTAGACATAACTCAAACTATTTTCCCCACAATTCACGCTGTCATGGGATTCTTTCTTCATCTGACCATCTCGAAAAATCTCAAGTTCCCTACCCTGGAATTCGAAAAATGAAAATCACATTGGCGACAATTGCCCTTACGATAATTAACACAGTCACCTCCCTTATTCAGGTATAGATTCCCTTTCCCCCACGCGAGACGCACTTCCAACAACACAACCACAACACCAAACACGTCCACACAAAATACAGCACGGATATAAAAAAATTATGACATCACACAAAATTATCATGACATGCTTCATCGGACAAAGCATAATAAACACATATATAGCATCCAAATAGGACACCAAAAGAAAATACAAGACATGAAAACATCACAAATGTCAAAAATGGAAAAATAACACATAATCTCACTACTAAATGCGCCATAACATGGAAATACAACACATAACCTCACTACTGAATGTCGAACATGAAAAAAATATGGAAGCAAAAACTGAACAAGGCCCTGTAAGAAGACTAGAATACACTGGTTACTCTGCCTGTGTTAAACATCCGAGCCAGGTACCTATTAAAAAAAAAGGCTATCCTATAGTCCAATTTATATATCATCAATAATGACACAAAACATATTGTGCATATATTTGTTTCCTCACACAAGATAACATATAATATAGGTGTGTTAAAAGCTAAAAAAAAACATAGACAAATATTCTATACTATCCCATATAGAGCAAAGCATCACATGAAAACTACCACCATAATTGTAAGAGAAATAAATAAAAAATTACATAAGATCTTATGAGCGTACACCTGAAAAAAAATTGCATGCATGAAAAAAGCATCATTCTAGGGCGCTTTAAGCAACAACAAAAAAATACGGATAAGCATATTTCGATTGTCTTGACTTTGTCAAAAATATATAACAACAACAATAACAACACAAAAACCACATACTCACTTCTACCCCCACGTGTCAAGACGGTCAAAAGTTCACCTGTAACCTTAACACTCTCCCGCACCTCGAGACCGAGATAGTAATCATCAGCATTAACAGTTCTACACTCCGGCTAGCGTCTGACCTCGAGACCGAGACATTAACCATCAACATTAACAGTTCTACACTCCGGCTAGCGTCTGACCTCGAGACCGAGACATTAACCATCAACATTAACAGTTCTACAGTCCGGCTAGCGTCCGGCCACGAGACCGCGACATTAACCATCAACATTAACAGTTCTACAGTCCGGCTAGCGTCCGGCCACGAGACCGCGACATTAACCATCAACATTAACAATTCTCTGGTCCGGCTAGCGTCCGACCACGAGAGAAAAACACCAAAACAAAGCTAAACTACACGACAAGTGTATGCACCTGGGGATGTCCACGAGACAAAAACAGCAAAACATACAAAATCATCTGATTATTGTCTTGAAAGACTTGGCACATAAAAAACATGCCAGCTGTATTGACCTTCGCTCAGTCTGTATCATACTGTAACAAAATAATCCACAGCAAGCGAGGCTGTGTGATTTCTGTCAAGCAAGTGAGGCTGTGTGATCTCTGTCAAACAACTGAAGCTGTGTGATCTCTGTCATGCAAGTGAGGCTGTGTGATCTCTGTCAAGCAAGTGAGGCTGTGTGATCTCTGTCAAACAACTGAGGCTGTGTGATCTCTGTCAAGCAAGTGAGGCTGTGTGATCTCTGTCAAACAACTGAGGCTGTGTGATCTCTGTCATGCAAGTGAGGCTGTGTGATCTCTGTCAAACAACTGAAGCTGTGTGATCTCTGCCAAGCAAGTGAGGCTGTGTGATCTCTGTCAAACAAGTGAGGCTGTGTGATCTCTGTCATGCAAGTGAGGCTGTGTGATCTCTGTCAAACAACTGAAGCTGTGTGATCTCTGCCAAGCAAGTGAGGCTGTGTGATCTCTGTCAAACAATTGAGGCTGTGTGATCTCTGTCATGCAAGCTAGGCTGTGTGATCTCTGTCACACAACTGAGGCTGAGTGATCTCTGTCAAGAAAGTGGGGATGTGTGATCTCTGTTAAACAATTGAGGCTGTGTGATCTCTGTCAAACAATTGAGGCTGTGTGATCTCTGTCAAACAACTGAGGCTGTGTGATCTCTGTCAAACAACTGAGGCTGTGTGATCTCTGTCACACAACTGAGGCTGTGTGATCTCTGTTAAGAAAGTGAGGCTGTGTGATCTCTGTCACACAATTGAGGCTGTGTGATCTCTGTTAAGAAAGTGAGGCTGTGTGATCTCTGTTAAGAAAGTGAGGCTGTGTGATCTCTGTCACACAACTGAGGCTGTGTGATCTCTGTTAAGAAACTGAGGCTGTGTTATCTCTGTTATCAAACTTTGTCAAAATTCTAGAAGGAAGGGAATTCTTTCATCCAGGTTCTATCATCTCACTTGAAGAATTCTTCTGTAGTATTTGCATTTATGGGTTTCTCAGCTGTTTTGTTAAGTGCCAAGGTCTGAAAGGCAAATGTTGCGATGGGAAAGATGCATGCCCTTAAAAATCTTATTTTTGTAGTTCAATCTGTTCCTCTCCACAGATTCTTTAGTTGTTTTACTTTTTAAAGAGCTATAGATGTCCTCCTTTTAATTTCCCTCATAGTATCTCCATTATTAGTTAGTAATGATTGAAGATATTCAAAACTCTCCACTTCTTACAGTTTTTCCTCATTGATTAATATTTCAGCTGCCTTGTTTGTTTTGTCAATTGTCATCAGTTTAGTTTTTTATGCATTAAGATAGAGGTTTTGTTCTTCGCTGTTCTTATGGACTGACATAATTAGTTTTTCCATTCCTTTTTGTGTTGTGGACAATAATACTGTGTAATCAGCATATCTAATCTCTGGTATTTCATAACTTCCAATTGTTATGGCATCATAATATTCTTCATCCACATCTTCTCTAACATTCCTCATTACATTTTCAGTATACAAGTTAAATAAGTAAGGCGACAATATGCATCCCTGACGGACCCCTTGTTTTATGTCAAACCAAGTTATTGTTTCACCATTTATTCTTACTGCTGCTTGTTGGTCTAGATACAGCAGTGATGTTAATTGTATCAAATGTGTTGGAAATCCCATTTTTTCCCATTATTTCCCAAAGTTTCTGGTGTTGTACACAATCAAATGCCTTTGAATAGTCTATAAAAGATAAATATAGATTCACATTAAACTCTCTGCATTTCTCTATTATTATTCTTAAATTGAATATATGATCTGTTGATCCTCTTCCTTGCCTGAAACCAGCTTGGACCATATTGACGTCTTCTATTTTCTTACGAAGTCTACCCATTATGATTTTTAACAGAATTTTACTGGCATGACTAATCAGGGCAACAGTTCTGTAGTTTGTGCATAATTTCAGGTTACTCTTTTTCGGCAGTGGTATGAATACAGTTCTTTTCCATTCTTTTTAGTCAAATACCTGAATGCCATATATTTTTACATAGTGCATGATAGATTGTTGCATATTCCTTTCCTCCTGCTTTAACGAGTTCAGCTGTTATATCATCACATCCTGGTGATTTACCATTTTTCGGATTCTTTTTTGCCCATAAAACTTCTTCTATTGTCGGTTCAGGTTCTTTCTCCTCCAATAATAATTCACACTGTTGATTTCTGCTTTCACGGTCGGTTGTTTCATACATTCCTCTGCAATATTCCTTCCATTTTTCTAGAATTTCCTCTGTCAAGGTATTTCCCATATCGTCATAAATTATAGTTAGCTTACGTGTAACATTTCTCGTCAATGTCTTCCTTTCTTTAAACATTTCACTATCTCTTCCACACTTCTGATATGTGCATAGCTAAGTTTATTAATGCGCTGTCCTCTCGTGGCTAAGCGGTTGCTTGTCCTTTCGGAGCCCGTGGTTCAAGTCCCAGGTAATTCTCTTGTCATTTTTCTTTTTCTCACTTCTAAAAGTTCTTTGTTTATGAATTTTTTCGTTGTCTAACCAGACAGTATTTTTCTATTACTTTATTATACGAAGTCCTCTTTGTTTTCTATTTGTAAAAACGTACACAAATCTTACTTACTGCCCTGAGGAGGAAAAAAACTCATAATTTGAGCATAAACTTCTTTGCTGCTCTTTTCAGTTAAAAAAATGCACCCTGCCTGTTTTTAACTATTTCACCAATTTAAAAGTAGAAAATCCATTAAACGGAACAAACTGTTTGCAATATTTCACTAAACAATTCAAACTGCTAAAGGTTTGATCAGATTTAAACTTTTCAAGTAGCATTTTCCCCGCTTTTTTTGTGCACGTCCAAGTTAATGTGCTGTGATCTAGTGCTTCACGATTTTTCCTGTCGAGTTTCCCTGATAAACCGAAGCTAGAAACGGGACGCAGACTTCCAAACCACACGAAGCTGCTATTGCTGGATCTAACGAAAAGCATTTGATTATGAAGCTTCTGTGGAAACTATAACTGTACATTAACTGGCTCTTTATAACTGTATATTAACTGGCTCTTTATAACTGTACATTAACTGGCTCTTTATAACTGTACATTGGATGGCTTTTTATATTGGATGGCTCTTTATAACTGTATATTAACTGACTTTTTATAACTGTACATTAACTGGCTCTTTATAACTGTACATTAATTTACTGTTTATAACCGTACATTAACTGACTCTTTATAGCTACATTAACTGGCTCTTTATAACTGCACATTAACTGGCTCTTTATAACTGTACATTGGCTCTTTATTCTCAGAGGGGAAAGCTTACTTTCATCAGGCTCTTCTTTCAATCGGACTTACGTTACCCGCAGAACTTGACAAGTCCCACCCCTTCATTTTTAGCTCAGACTTCCTTCGACCGTGCAAAAGATCGCTAGCTTCCAAGCAAAACTCTTCCATCTTTTTCTTAAGTTCGACAGTCCGTCCTTTCTAGTTCATCCCCGTCAGGAGAGCTTTGTAAAAACTGTAAAGCAGGTGGGTCAATTTCATGCTTTCACTGGGACGGGGTTGAAGGTTATTCTAAAACTAAAACAAAATTTCATGTTTCCACTAGGACAGAGTTGAACATGATTGTAAAACAGATGAATGAATTTCATACTTCCAGTGGGGCAGGGTTGAACATGATTCTTAAATAGATGGGTGAATCTCATGTTTCTGCTGGGACAGGGTTGAACATTATTCTAAAAACTAAAATAAAATTTCATGTTTTAACTGCGGCAGGGATGAACATGATTCTAAAAACTAAAATAAAATTTCATGTTGTCACTGGAACAGGGTTGAACATGGTTCTAAAAACTAAAACAAAATTTCAAGTTTTAACTGGGACAAGGTTGAACATGATTGTAAAAACTAAAACAGAATTTCATGTTTTCACTACATAATTACAAATATTAGAACCCAAGAGCTGGAGTACTCTGTTACATAATTATAAATATTAGAACCCAAGAGCTGGAGTACTCTGTTACATAATTACAAATATTAGTACCCAAGATCTGGATTACTCTGTTACATAATTACAAATAGTAGAACCCAAGAGCTGGAGTACTCTGTCACATAATTACAAATAGTAGAACCCAAGATCTGGAGTACTCTGTTACATAATTACAAATAGTAGAACCCAAGAGCTGGAGTACTCTGTTACATAATTACAAATAGTAGAACCCAAGAGCTGGAGTACTGAGGAACAGAAAGGAAAAAAAGAGTGCACGGTAGACAATGATTTCCACTAAAGTCTGATGTGATAGCGATGCAGATGCAAGAAACAGCTTATTTAGGTAATAAACTGTGTATGGTCAGCAGACAATGTGAGACGAAAGTCCAGTCTAATCCACTTTTGTTGTGTAGACGTCACATGATGATGCTGATGTGCCACTAACAAAAGCTAAAATAATGTTTCTACTTGTAAATGAAAAGAACAAAAATGAAAGTGAAAAAAATAAAAGTACATGCGCTGATGAGAGTAAACAGACGACCTACAGGATGCGGCGGAAAGATGTCGCCAAACCGAACCTATGAAAGATGATATCTCTGACACGACCGAACCTATGAAAGATGACATCTCTGACACAAGACAGCAATCAGACTTGTCCGAAAACATCTTCATGTATAGGAACAAAACAAACAAACAAAAAAGTCTTCTGTAGAAAAGCAACACAAACCAAGAACACCTACTGTAGAGAAACAATACAAACCAAGAACATCTTCTGTAGAGAAACAATACAAACCAAGAACACCTACTGTAGAGAAACAATACAAACCAAGAACATCTTCTGTAGAGAAACGACACAAACCAATAACATCTGTAGAGAAATGACACAAACAAACCAAGAACATCTTCTGTAGAGAAACGACACAAACCGAAGACTGTCCTGGCAGAAGAAATTTAGTTATTTAATGAACGAGACATTTCAAAACCTGCCTGGACACAAACCTTGAGATAAGGCCCTTGAGATTAGATCATTTAAAAGGAAGATGCTGAATATAGAAAAATATTTGTAAAAATAAGAATTTGAACTTATAACGATACGTGTGAAACACTTCTAAAAAGCCGTCAAACAGTTTTAAAACGGGCGGAAGAACACGATACTGGTAAAGACGTTAGAACAATTTTTTTTTGTTTGGGGGGGGGGCGTGGTGGAGAGGTTGGGGGGGGGGGGGGCATGAATGAAGAAATTAAAGACGTTTTCAACAGAATTTTTAAATGAAAAGAAAGAGAAACCCAATGGTGCTTTTCTAACGAGGAATATGGAGAGACTACAACACAACTTCCATGCGGCCGGACTGAATGTTTCATGTATAACAATGGAAAAATTTCAAGTATATTTCTTTATCTAGGAGATCTGAAAATATTCAGAAATCAGAATCTGACATTATCACTTTCAGGACACTCTCGTACATGTTCCACCGCGCATCCCAACTTCCACTGAAGCGTGTGTCCACTAATCTTACATCTTACATCCTTCCCGTACCATTAAACGTCACATAGGGCTCGCATAGTTGTTTGCAAAGTTTTCCTGTTTTCGGCGAGTTTTTCAACTTCATCAAGGGATGTTAAGCCCACTAAACTGGCTTCTCTTAGCAATGTCCTGTTTAGAGTTTCATGTGGTCGACCTCTTTTTCTTCATCCTGTTGTGCTCCTCTTGATAGCTTGTTTTTGGTATTCTCTGATTGTTTCTTCTCATCACATGACTTACATATGTCCATCTTCTTTTTCTGATCACCCAAGAGACAGGTTGCTGTTTGCTCATCTGTCTTATCTCTGTGTTGTCTTTAAATTCGTTCCACTTTATACCAAGTATTTTCCTTAGGCATTTATTTTCAAAAGAGTCTAATTTCTGGTCTATTTCTTTAGTTGATTTCCAGCTTTCACATGCATAAATGAGGGTGGATATCACATTTGAATTGAATGATTTTAACTTGGTTTTTGTGCTTATAACTTTTAAATTCCATATATTCTCAAGATGTTTGAAGGACAATGCTGCTTTTGCAATTCTAATTCTAACTTCCTTCCTGGTGTCACCACCCTGGTCTATGTAGCTGCCAAGGTATGCAAATTGGTTTACTTCTTCAACAGCTGTTCCTTCTACGTATATTTTTCCTTCTTGATTAATGAGAAGTTTCATTACTTATGTTTTGTCTTTGTTAATTTCAAGACCTATCTTGCTGGCCAAGGAAGACAGGCTATCTGTTTTTTCCTGCATCGATTTCACCCTGTCAATGATAAGAGTTATGTTATCTACAAAATCAAGATCTTCTATTTGAGTCCCATGTACCCAATCAATGCCAGTTTTTACCTGTACAGCATCTTTTCATTATAAAGTCTATGGCAATTCCAAAAAGCAAGGGAGATAATGTACATCCTTGTTTCACACCTGCTTCGTTCTGAAACCATTTGCTGATTCCTTCTTCTGTCTTGACTGCACAAATATATCCGTTGTAGAGATCTATAACGATGTTGACAATTTTAGATAGTATTCCATATAGTCTTAAAATTCTCCACAATGAATCTCTGTGTATGCAACCATATGCCTTTTTAAAGTCTACGAAGTTCAGTATTAATGGTTTCTGCTTTTCAATATGTTCTTCAAGTATTATTCTGAGAGTAAAGATCTAGTCGAGACAGCTTCTCCCTTTTCGAATCCTGTCTGTTCTTCTCTTATTGCAGTATCCGCTACATCCTTAATTCTATTCAGAATCACTTTACAAGACTGTTGTGTCCACTAATAGTTTCTGTCAAATGTTGGTTGTTGACGACAAGTTCTCCTCCCACCAAGTTCAGATTCTCCGCCAGCTCCGGTCCTCCATCATCAGTCTCCGTATATTTTCCAGCCTCTCCCTCTCTTCATTCTCCCGCAGCCTGTCCAGAGCAAGCTTGGCAATGTCCTCCTCCTCTTAGCCTGTCTTGTATTTCAGCCTGTCCAGCTGGTATGTCGGCCAGCTATGCCCACCTGCATGCGCTGGACAGAAGATCCAAGCTAATCTCCTGGGGTGTGGTTGGCCCAATAGGTTGGCCCATTCTCTTCGAAGACAGTTTTTCTCAATCTTCCTTAGCATGGTCTGTGTGTCCGTCACAACAGCACCACGAGACAGTTCTTGCTCTACCAGCCGCCTGACTGCCCCTGGTACCACCTCACTCTCCTCGCTAATGACTGCAAAGCTACCGGTCTCTTCGCTACAACTCTTCCATTTCGACTGACAAATATCAAAATGTTAATAAATTCTAAAAGACACTGGAAAACAGTTTATACAGATTTTATTCAAGGAGACTACAGACGATTTATCTCTAAAAATATTAGTAAAAGTAGATTTTGGAAAGACATTTGCGCAAATATTTTATAGATAAAGATAAAAAAAAACATCGGTATTTTTCATGCAATGAGAGACTGGGTTAGCATAGTCACATTTTTGTGCAAAAACTTTTGAGAAATATTTATGAAATTTTTTTATTGAAATAAGATTAGGAGATATTCACATAATTTTTTTGGAAGGAAATGAGGAAACTTTACACATTACAAATGAGAATTATCTTTTTATTTTTATTATTTTGTTAATAAATCTTAAAATGAAATTAGAAAAAAAAAACATAATTTTAAAGAAGACTGAGGATAAAAATTAGATAAAATTTGCCTCAACACAACTCGTAAAGTATTTGAAGGTAAATGGCGATACACAAAATATTTTAGAAGTGATAACAAACGATAGTGGTGCGTGACAGATGAAACAAACGCAAAACGATAAGGAAATAAAGGACAATACTGAAGCACGACAAACAATCAACTATACCAGCGACAGATCTGGCTTCACTTCAGATTATGATACAACGACTCCCTGCCCTGCATAAACGGTAAAATACATTATCCTGCACTGACACTTATCAGATAAACTAGATCATCTGTTTGCAGCAATTTCAAGCTCCAGCTAACCTTTTTGACGTCTGCACCAATGAAGCGATTCATACGACATGCATGAATGCGCAACAGGAAAACACCACAATATTTGTGGAGAATATAACCTTTATCAGTGGGAAACAGTCATTTTCCTATATCCGCCCTCCCCCAACCCCTTTAAAGTTAACATTTACCTGTAAACTATCATCAGAGACTGACATCCAACGGGCATTCCCATGTGTGTTCCGCTGCCAGATCTAACACCACGGAAGTTTTCGGCTGTTAATGGAATCATTCGCACACCGGTCGTCGGTAACATGTTCTAAACCAATCCGCTTGAAACCAACAAAAAGTCCACTTCCTCTCTCCTCCCCAGACTCGATCATCCTCCTTATCGCGCAAAAAGTACACTAGTTAGCCAAAATCAAGCAATTCGTCGATCAGGACATAAGGAAGACATACTACATATCATATATTCAAACACATTTAGACTATTGCTCAACAGTCTGGTATGGTTGCTCAGTGTCAAATACAAAGAGGCTATACTCACTTAAAAAGCGAGCAGTAAAGCTTATTAATGACGAAGATCAAGCACAAACAACTAACCAGCACAAACGTGTCACAATACTGTCTCTTAAGAACAGGTTCATCTTCAACAAAGCCAAGTTGGTACATCAAATTCTTTCACGTCATGCCCCGCCTTATCTATGGAACCTGTTTAAATTTAGTCCAAAGCGCAGTCAACGCTTAAACAACATATGTCTTCCAAAACCTAGACTTGACCTTTACAAGAAAAGCTTTACTTATTCTGCTGCTCATCTTTGGAATACCCTCCCAACCCGTATAACAGATATAAACTATACTCCTTCCTACAGCTAAAAGCTTTTCCAATATCTATTTGATGTTGACTACATGCCTCCATGAATCGTAAAACTTAAAAAGTTATTTTAGACTGCTCTTACAGACACCGAACTTATTATACTGAATAGTAATGAAATTTTTGTTTGGCAGGTAGTCCCTTATATGTTTATGTAGTTAGTCATTTATATGTGTATGTAGTCAGTCATTTTATGTGTATGTAGTTACTTTAATTATGTTTGTTATATGAGCAGCATGTTTGTAGAATGTCCGGAACAGAGTGAAAGTTGTATGATAAAGAGCAGAATGTCAGACGGGCCTGCGTGCCCAATTCTTAACCCTTTGGAAATAAAGATCAACCAATCAATCAGTGAATCAATCAATCCTGATGTGGTTGTCATTCAACCAAATTTCGTCCTCCATAGACAACCCATCCAAGGTGGCTACTGCAATCTCCTTCTTGTCCTTTCTCAGGATGCTCTAGCTTGACGTTTTGCCAGCTCATCCGCTTTCTCATTGTCCTTTCTTAGGGTGCCCTGAGTTGATGCCATGCCTGCCAGCTCGTCCGTTTTCTCATTGTCCTTTCTTAGGGTGCCCTGAGTTGATGCCATGCCTGCCAGCTCGTCCGTTTTCTCATTGTCCTTTCTTAGGGTGCCCTGAGTTGATGCCATGCCTGCCAGCTCGTCCGTTTTCTCATTGTCCTTTCTTAGGGTGCCCTGAGTTGATGCCATGCCTGCCAGCCTGTCCGGTTTCTCATTGTCCTTGACTCCCGCATGACCTGGGCCGTAGATCCACGTCAAACTGGATAACCGAGAGCCCTCTAGAAGCTAGACCCACTCCCTGCGGAAGAAATGCCTCTTGATTCTCTGTAACATGTCCTGGGATTCTGTTACAATGACCTCATGCGAGTCGTCCTGCTCCACCAACCAGGAAACTGCTTCTGATGCTGCCTGCACCTACATTCTCATGATTTACTCGCAGATGGTTTGCCGTTGTTTTAGACGACATAGCCCCATCCATTGTCTAGGCCTTGTGCCACGTGACCGTCTGTGAAGATCACAGGGTCACGTGGTTTGGAGTGATGCTGAATCTGTTCCGGCACCTGGTCTTCTGTTCTACCCTGAGCCAGTCTCGACATTCACGACCAGGCTAGGTCACGACCTTCATTATGTTCTGTATGTTTGATACTTTAGTCTATTCCAGTTCTAGGAGGATCTGCTCTGGGTCATAGACTCTGACAGTGTCTCTTCTGGGTCCCAGACTCTGACAGTGTCTCTTCTGGGTCACAGACTCTGTCAGTGTCTCTTCTGGGTCACAGACTCTGTCAGTGTCTCTTCTGGGTCACAGACTCTGTCAGTGTCTCTTCTGAGTCACAGACTCTGTCAGTGTCTCTTCTGGGTCCCAGACTCTGACAGTGTCTCTTCTGAGTCACAGACTCTGTCAGTGTCTCTTCTGGGTCACAGACTCTGTCAGTGTCTCTTCTGGGTCACAGACTCTGTCAGTGTCTCTTCTGGGTCCCAGACTCTGACAGTGTCTCTTCTGGGTCACAGACTCTGACAGTGTCTCTTCTACCTCTGCTACCTATGTTCTCTCTCGCTAAAGGCAGTTGCTATTTTTGGATTTCCAATGTTTCCTCAGATATTGTAATGTTGATGTAAACAATTTCATGAAGAATAAATAAAACACTTGCGGAAAAACTTCAAATTTCAACGATGTGCTAGATATAAGTCGATGTGCTAGATATAAATCGATGTGCTAGATATAAGTCGATGTGCTAGATATAAATCGATGTGCTAGATATAAGTGGATTTGCTAGATATAAGTCGATGTGCTAGATATAAGTGAATTTGCTAGATATAAGTCGATGTGCTAAATATAAGTGGAAATGTTATTGTTTTCAGATGTTCAGTTATTTATTTCATGGATAATTTGCATTTTTCGATATAATACGACAACTTATTTTCTACTTTCTGTGACAAAATACAGCTATTTTTGTCATCAATTTCTTCCAATGAGTGCCATATATTTCCTGCTTCACTCTTAACTAATCTCATCAATTTCTTCCAGTGAGTGCCATATATTTCTTGCTTCACTCTTAACTAATCTCATCAATTTCTTCCAGTGAGTGCCATATATTTCTTGCTTCATTCTTAACTAATCTCATCAATTTCTTCCAATGAGTGCCATATATTTCTTGCTTCACTCTTAACTAGACTCATCAATTTCTTCTATTATTCCGAAGTGTGACCCTACCAACAGGGGCAAGCACTCCGAAGCGTAACCCTACCACCAGGGGCAAGTACTCTGTGCTTCAAAATAAGAAGTAACAACAGCGACCTCCCTGACTACTAAATAACCTTCCCTGTATACCGTATTTGTTTCCTGGACATGAAAACGAGGCTCTTTTTGTGACCTCATGTTGCAAGCTAGACCGCCGGATATTTTTTTTTTAAATTCCGGACGGCAGCTTTTTCCACAGACCTGGATTCTTCTTGATGTACTCAAGAAGTACAACGGATAACTGGCTGCGTTTTTGTCGATACCTGTACGTCCCTTAGGCTCCTGACAGCCCGGAGAGTTAGAAAGCCATTTCATGTTAGAACAGTAATCTCTGTGACTGATCGTAAGTCGGACAAAAGTTATTTCCCCTGAGTGTCAGACCCAGCATGCCGACCAGATATATCCTGCCGCACGAAGCTCAGCTTAAAAAGGGGGACGTAACGCGAGTAATGTGTAAGAGTTTTTTTTTCTTTTTAAGTCTTTTTTTCATTTCAGGTTTTGTGAATGTCTGGCTGAAGTCTGTAACCAACAAAAGCCACTACGGGGACTGGTTTTAGCCAGGGCATTTGGAAAAGAGAAGCCAAGCACAATAACAGAAACAGCACGTCAGACAAACAAACCATGAAAAATTAACAAGAGTTAAAATTGTCTGAAGCAGTTACTGGCGTGCATTTTGCCGAAAAATAACCAAATGTGTAAGCATAACATTCAAGTGTATTTACATAGAATAGGATGAATAACCAAATGTGAAAACTTAACATTCAAGTGTATTTACATAGAATAAGATGAATAACCAAATGTGAAAACTTAACATTCAAGTGTATTTACATAGAATAAGATGAATAACCAAATGTGAAAACTTAACATTCAAGTGTATTTACATAGAATAAGATGAATAACCAAATGTAGAAACTTAACATTCAAGTGTATTTGAATACATATTCAGAACGAGCATATAGTTATTAAAAAGGTATTTTTTAAAAGTTCGATTATTTTATTAAAGCAATCACATCAGGTGTTCTTTACTAACAACATTCTCATCATCATCATCATCATCATCATCATCGTAATCATTTCTGTCATCATTATCGTCATCAGATGACGTGATGGTATGTATTGGAAATCAACATTTTTTTTTACTTTGTGTGGTTCTTCTTGCATATTTCTGTTTCGTGCCTTGTATTATCCCTCCCTCCCTCTCTCTCTCTCTCTTTCCCTCTCACTCTCTCTCTCTCTCTCTCTCTCTCTCTCGTGAGCAGTCTTACAGATTTCAGTTGACTCTTGTACTATGTTAAAACATTGCACTGCTCTAGAGTTCCGTACACGGAAGGGATACATTGCTGATTCAACGTCAGATTTTTTTTCTTACCGTCTTTCTGCTTCACCCAGACACAGACATCATCTCCTTTTCTCTGCTCATGTCAGACACAATCGCCCTCAATCTAATCCTGCAGAGACAGACATAATCTCCCTCTGTCTGCTCATGTCAGACACAATCGCCCTCAATCTAATCCTGCAGAGACAGACATAATCTCCCTCTGTCTGCTCATGTCAGACATAATCACCCTCAATCTAATCCTGCAGAGACACACATAATCTCTCTCTGTCTGCTAATGTCAGACACAGACATAATCTCCCTCAACCTGGTCCTCCCAGACACAGACATAATCTCTCTATCTGTTTTTTTGCTACCCAATGAACTTGGTTAAGATCCCAGTCCTTGTTGTCCTGATTACAAATAGAGGTACAGCTTGCTAGAGATTTGAACACCTCTTTCTTCTTTTCAACACACCCCCACCCCCACCCCGTACCTCCTCCTCCTCTCCCCTTTTATTTTAAAAAAAAGGACGACATGATTTCCACCAAATATTCCCCCAGAAGAACTTGAACGAGACGTCGAAAGGAAGCTAACAAGCTGTTTAATTGGACCCTCAACATTTTGTATGTTCTTCGTGTCCTCCTTTCCTCGCAATGTTTGCTCTTAGCCAGACTTCAGACTTCTGTCTTTGTCAATTCCGCTTTGATTTTGTCTTCTCCTCTGGAATCGGCAGTTCCATGATTGCCTAGAGAGAACAGTAATAGAGAGTACTAAAATAGTACCTGCCTTGTACAGCACCAAATAAAGTAGAATCTTACTGTGCCGTGTACGGAGAAGGCGTAAACTAACTAACTGTAGGTGATACAGCAACACAACTAACAAATACTTGACAGCAAAACCTTACTTTGTTGTGCACTTAGTAACAGCATTCAGCCAGGTAAGGGAAACAATAACAAAAGGGAGGTAACATGTATGACTGAACAGTTACAGGGGTTCACTCAATCTAATCAATCAGTCAACGTCACTAAAACGTTGGCGTACACAACAGGCAAAGTCAGCAGTTACCAAAATCTTTCAACAAATTTAATATGAGAAACAATGAGGATGGAATCCAGGTGAATGAAGGAAGATGAAATACTACAACATGAGAAATCAACAATATCATAATACAGAAAAACATTCCGACGAACATGAGTTCGCCTTGGGAATGTACAATTACTAAAAAAAATACTTACCTGGCACGGAAGGCGCCATGATCAACACGGTGGTCCTTCCACCCAGGCTAAGTAGATTTTCATCTACAAACCCTCACCACGCACGTGGTAAAATTATCTACCCAGCCCATGTGGGCATTAAAAAAATACTTTAAAAAATGACATACTAACCTCACATCGTTTCTTGGCCTTTTGGCTAAGATCAAAGTGGCTGCGGTCAAACTGTCCTCTTGGCAGGTACCCTGATCAGCATGCCCTTTGGTTAAATAAAACCGTCGTTATTTTTTAACTAAACGAGATGCTCGAGGCCTGCCCCTACAAAATGAATGCCGGGGGTATGGTCCACATCTCATTACGGGTGGACCCGGTTTGCAGTACCACCGGGTCACGGCCTGTTGTTTTCGTAGTTTAAAAAAAAAACTAACCTCACATCACGAAGTCATCCAAACTGAAAAAACTACACTGCAACGTGACTAACAATCTCCCATATGTATCCTAAAAAATGAAAAGCAGACAACTATTCTTACATTCTAACAACGCTACAAACAAACAAACAAAAACTAGACGAACCGACTAACACGTCTGCTCTCGACCAGATCTCATGAACTTCTCCCCGAGATGAGTGAAAATAACTGTCAGCTGGACAAAGACTACTCAATCATCACGCAGCTTAAATTAACTGCGGAGTTGTTCAGACAAGGGCATTCACTCTGTCAAAAGAGTTATATCTTTCAAAACCATTTTTATATCCCATATGCTGGAACAGTGAGTTGGTGACCAAGGAGACTATCGACAAAGTGGTATCACTGAAACTATAAACACCATATTCACTGAAGAATATGGTGTTTAGAATATGGTGGTTGTTTAGAAATCGAGACTTTTTCTGATTGGCTGTTAACAGAGCAACGTTTCGAGAAGGTTATACCTGTTGGGGAGTCCACATTTATCCATGTGTGAGAAAGTTCTTCTGAAAGGTAGAGAAAAAGATGACGGGAAGTTTGTTGGTGTCTTCCACTACAGATTACCTTTTTAAAACTTCACAATATATTCCTTTCATTTAACAAAACATTTGAGCTGAATGTGAAAACAACTATTCGGCTCTCGTTCAGTTTAAAGGTAACGTTCCGCTGCTCTGGCACTGAACAGAAAATCCTGCCTCGTGGCCTCTTGGAAACATTCGTCAGAGACACAGAGTGATAGAATTAGAACTCAGAATTGTGGTAGTCGTATCTGTTATAGTAGTCGTATTTGTTGTGGTATGCAGCTGTTGTAGCGTTAGTGTCTATTATGATAGTGGTATCTCTCTCTTGCGGTAGACTATATGTTGCAGCAGTCGTATCTGTTGTGGTATGTATTTGTTACAGTAGGCTTATCTATTGTAGTATGTATTCGTTATGGTAAACGTAACTGTGGTGGTATCGTATCTACTGTGGTAATTGTATCTGTGGTGGTAATCGTATTTATTGTAATCGTGGTAATCGTATCTGTTGTGGCAATTGTGCTCGAAGTGGTAATCGTATTCGCTCTGGTAATTGTATCTGTTGTAGTTATCTCTTGTAAAATTAGGTATCATTTTTTTTTAAATCTGACATTTTATTACAGCCCATTTCTGTGGCTTGTGGCTGCTAGAAACAGATGACACCCACACTGCGGAAACCAAGACTGTATGATTGTTCAAGACCGTATAAAACCTACAAATACAGCAATACTTTAGCTGACGAAAATTGCATTGGAAATCGAATGCACTTACAGCATTAAGTCCGCTGCAATTGTCCTCTGCCTTCTCTAAATCGATGGCAAGAGTCTTGCCCCAGACCGAAACAGAAGCTACTGGAGTTTTACTAAACTGATTCAGATTTTCAGAAACATCTGCTGGTGTCCTCTCTGCCTGGAAAGTGACGTTATTCAAACTGAGGTGAGACTATATTCAGGATCTTCTTATAGAACTGAATTGTAATAACTTGCTTTTGTCTGATAGTGCTGAAAATAATGGAATAAGAGCGAAAGAAATGTTACAAAAAGACGTCATCGCGTTATAAATACTCCTCTTACTATTGTTGTTGGTGGTGGTGTATGTTATCGTTTTTGCTATTTTGAACTTTGAGGCTGTTAATGTAAATGTATTACATTGACTGAGAATTGGAGAACAGTGGATTTTTCAATTTCCAAGATAAGCTTAAGATGTGAAGTGATGAGACGAACAAGCCAACATAAGAAGAGACCAATGTCAAGGTAGACATTCGGATTTCAACTTTTAGAACTGATTTCGCTTTCTTCCTGTGTTATTCTTGTATGCTGTGGTTTTTTTTTCTTTTCTTTCTCATTGTTTTTATCTTGCGACATTTATTTCTTCTTGATTTTTTTTTCTTCTTTCGTCTATTCTTTTCTGTTTCATTTCTTCTATGGTTTCCTCTTTTTCTTTGTTCTTGTTTGATTTACTTCATTTTTTTTTTGCTTGTTTGATTTATTCTTCTTTGTTTTTTATTCTTAGATTTATATCTTGTTGCTTTTTCTTGCTTGTTCTGTTCTTATTTGTTCCTTTTGCGTTTGATTCCTTGTTTTTCTTCCTTGCTTGATTTATTTATCCTCCTTCGCGTAATGTTTAATTTAATTCATGGGGTTTTTTTTCTTGGTTTGATTTATTCTTTCCTGTTTTGTTGGGTTTTTTTTTGGGGGGGGGGGGGGCGGGGACGGTTGTGAAATTTATTCCTTGTAATGTTTTCCTGTCGTTTTTTTTCTTTTAATTTTTATTGGGGATTTATTACTTTCATTTTTATTGTGAGATTTATTCCTTTCTTATTTGTTCTTGTGGGATTTATTCTTTCTAGTTTTATTTCTTGTGGGATTTATTCTTTCTAGTTTTATTTCTTGTGGGATTTATTCTTTCTAGTTTTATTTCTTGTGGGATTTATTCTTCCTAGTTTTCTTTATTTAGGGTTTATTCTTTCTAGTTTTCTTTCTTGTGGGATTCATTTTTTCTAGTTTTCTTTCTTGTAGGATATATTCTTTCTGGTTTTATTTCCTGTGAGATATATTCTCTCTACTTTTGTGTGGGATATCATTATCATCATGTGCCGTGCCGACTGGCGTTGGCTATTATGCTTCTCCAGAGTATCCGATCCTTCATGCAGGCCATCAGCTCAGTTGGTGATCTCCTTTCACACCATCCCGTCAGACTGTCCAGTATCATTTCTCTTGGTCTTCCTCTTGATCTTCTTCCTTCTATTTTTCCTGTTGTTATAATATTTTCAATGCCCCCTCTTCTCATTGTATGTCCTATGAAAGTACATTGTCTCTCTCTTATCTTTTTGACAAGTTTTTTTGTCTCTCCAGCTCTTCTCATACATTATTCATTAGTTATTTTTGCTGTCCAGGGGATTCGCAACATTCTTCTAATAAACCACATTTCTGCTGCTTCCAATGATTTTTGTGCAGACTTGCCTATTGTCCATGATTCACTTCCATATACCAAGATAGGTTCAATGTAACATTTTAGGAATCGTTTTCTGACATTCATTGATAAGGATGTGTTGGTTAATATGATTCTCATTCTCTGAAATGCAGTCTTTGCTTGGCCTATTCTGTTCCTAATTTCTGTTTTGCATTTCCCATCTGAAGTTATTACTGCTCCAAGGTATTTGAACTTCTGCACCTGCTTTAGAACAGTTCCGTTTAATTTAATACTGCATGCTGGTGGATTCTGTTTCTTAGATATAACCATAGTCTCCGTCTTTTTGATGTTCAAAGTAAGGCCTTTCTGTTCACTTTCTTTGGCGACTTTATCCAAGAGATTTTGCAGGTCTTGTTGGTTCTCAGCTATCAGTACTGTGTCGTCAGCATACCGAAGGTTGTTAATATTGTATCCTCCAATTTTTATGCCTAGTTCTGTGATGATTGTTCTTAGAATATTCTCGCTATACAGAGAAAAAAAGGTCTGGAGATAGTACACATCCTTGCCACACCCCTTGTTTTATAGGTTGATATTTTCAAATTCTATTTTCAACTCGAACTGCTGCTTCTTGCTGCCAGTATAGATGTTTTACAATCCTCAGGTCTTTGCCGTCTATATTGATGTCTTCAAGCATTTTAATAATTTCATTATATTTCACCTTGTCAAATGCCTTGGTGTGGGATATATTTCTTCTAATTTTTCTTCACTTTCATGTGGTCAGACATATAGGTGAGGAAACAGATATTCATATACGATCGCCATCGTCAGCAGGAGTTATGCATGTGTGCCACACAGATGTCAACTTTGTTCTTTTTCTGTGGCCATGTTTTGGTTATTATGTCTGTACACGTCATGATAATCTAGAGAAGACCGTCTTGGAAGGGTGCATAATAGGGGAAGAGAAAGAGAGGAAGACCAAGGCGAAGATGACTGCAAGACATCGTTGATAATCTACAAATGGATGCATCAGCAGCAAGCTATCTTGCTTATGACCGAGAGGAATACAGGAGAGCTGTTAGGGAGGCAAAGTTCCGAAAGGAACATGCAAATGACTGACTGAGAATGCACAAATTTAGTTTATCACGTCTGTGTAGAGTGTACAAGTTTGATTTACTGTCTGTGTAGAGATTACAAGTGTGGTTTATTAAGTCTGTTTAGAGTGTACATATTTGGTTTATAAAGTCTAGAGAGTACAAATTTGATTTATTGTCTGTGTAGAGGGTACAAGTATGGTTTATTAAGTCTGTGTAGAGTGTACAAATTTGGTTCGTTAAGTCTGTGTACAGAGTACAAGTTTGATTTAATATCTGTGTAGAGTACAAGTGTGGTCTATTGTCTGTGCAGAGAGTACAAGTTTGGGTTATCAGGTCTGTGTAGAGTGTACAAATTTGTCAAGTTTGTTTAGTGTAGAGTGTACACGTTTGTCAAGTCTGTGCAGAATGTACAAGTTTGTCAAGATGTGTAGAGTGTACACGCTTGGAGGAAGCGCTCTTGATTCAGGATATTGTTATGGCTGCCTCTAATTATACAGCTGGGCTTTAGTTCTAAGATCGGAACAAGCTGGAGAGAACTTCAATGATGGGATTTAGTTCTAAGATCAGAACAGAACTAGAGAGAGAGCTTCAATGATGGGCTTTAGTTCTAAGATCAGAACACAGCTAGAGAGAACTTCAATGGTGGGCTTTAGTTCTAAGATCGGAACACAACTAGAGAGAGAACTTCAATGATGGGCTTTAGTTCTAAAATCAGAGACAAATATATATATATATATATATATAGAGAGAGAGAGAGAGAGAGAGAGATTGACTGATTGATCTTTATTTCAAAAGGGTTAAGAATTGGGCACGCAGGCCCGTCTGACGTTCTGCCCTTTATCATACATCTTTCACTCTATTCCAGACATTCTACAAATATGCTGTTCATATAACAAACATAACTAACATTGAAGCTGAGAGACATAAAATAAAATATAACATTTACGTTTCGCTCTTAAACATTCACTCAGTACAGAAGTAATTACATACATTATAAATGACTATCTGCTAAACAAAATTTTCGGGACTATTCAGAAAACAATTAATTGTATTCGGTGTCTGTGAGAGCAGCTTAAGATAACTTTTAAGTTTTATAATTCATGGAGGCATGTAGTCGACATCAAATAGATATTGGGAAAGCTTGTAGTTGTAGGAAGGAGTATAATTTATATTTTTTATATAGGATGGGAGGGTATTCCAAAGATGAGCAGCAGAATAACTAAAGCTTTTCTTGTAAAGATCAAGTCTAGGTTTTGGAAGACATATGTTGTTCAAGCGTTGGCTGCACTTTGGGCTAAATTTAAACAGGTTCCATAGATAAGGCGGGGCATGCCGTGAAAGAATTTGATGTACTAACTTGGCTTTGTTGAAGAGGAACCTGTTCTTAAGAGGTAGTATTTTGATACGTTTGTGATGATTAGTTGTTTGTGCTTGATCTTTGTCACTAATAAGCTTTACTGCTCGCTTTTGGAGAGAGCAAAGCCTCTTTGTATTTGACACTGAGCAACCATCCCAAACTGTTAGCAGTAGTCTAAATGTGTTTGTATATGAGCTATGTAGTATGTCTTCCTAGTGTCTTGATCTATGAAGTGCTTAATTTTAGCTAATTGGTATACTTTTTGTGCGATGAGTTTTATTAGACATTGCACATGAGAGTTCCAGGTCAGATGTTGGTCAATAATAAGACCTAGTGTTTTGTGCTCGCTAACGTTTTCTATCTGTGATGTTTCTGTACAGAGCCGAAATGTTGTTTTTGTTGCGTTTTGTAGTTTCTGTCTTGTTGTTATGAGCATTGATTTTGTTTTATCGGTGTTTATAATCATGCCATTATTTTTGCTCTATCCAATTAAATTGTATAACTCGACCTGAAGAGTTGATTCTAGATTAACACAATCGTAGTCACTGGTGTAGACTGTGCAATCATCGGCAAAAAGGTCACAAGAAGAGTGTTTAAGATGAAGTGGAAGATCATTGATATAGATAGCAAAGAGCAACGGGCTTAGAATAGAACCTTGCAGAACACCAGTGTCAACTTTAGCAGAATTTGATAGAGAATTGTTGAAGAATACTATCTGTTGTCTGTCTGAAAGAAACGATGCAATTAATTTTATTAGGTCAGGGTGCAGTCTATAAGTCTTTATTTTTCTTACAAGAATATCGTTGTCAATCATATCAAAAGCCTTTTTAAAGTCGACAAAGATGGCACCACATAGTCTTTTGTCATTTATGTTTACTAACCAGTTTTCTATCATTTTGGTAAGAGCTGTGTGGCAGGAATGATTGGGTCTAAAGCCTGACTGACTGTCTATGAGTAAATTGTTCTCTTGAGAGAGAGAGAGAGAGAGAGAGAGAGAGAGAGAGAGAGAGAACTTCAATGGTGAGCTTTAGTTCAAAGATTAGAACATAACTAGAGAGAGAACTTCAATGATGGGCTTTAGTTCTAAGATCAGAACACAACTAGAGAGAGAACTTCAATGATGGTCTTTAGTTTTAAGATCAGAGACAAATATATATATATATATATATATATATATAGAGAGAGAGAGAGAGAGAGAACTTCAATGGTGGGCTTTAGTTCTAAGATCAGAACACAACTAGAGAGAGAACTTCAATGATGGGCTTTAGTTGTAAGATCAGAGACAAATATATACATAGAGAGAGAACTTCAATGGTGGGCTTTAGTTGTAAGATCAGAGACAAATATATACATAGAGAGAGAACTTCAATGATGGGCTTTAGTTGTAAGATCAGAGACAAATATATACATAGAGAGAGAACTTCAATGGTGGGCTTTAGTTCTAAGATCAGAACACAACTAAACAGAAAACTTCAATGGTGGGCTTTAGTTCTAAGATCAGAACACAACTAGACAGAAAAGTTCACTTTCAAAAGTGAAGAACTGGACACACAGGTCTGTCTGACAATTTGCCCATCATCATTCAACTTTCATTATATCATCAACATTCAGATTAATGCAAACAGTGCTACGTACATAAAGAGCACGAGAAACAATTTTACGTGCATAAAGAGTATGAGAAATAATTTTATGTACATAAACAGCATGATAAACAATTTTAAAACGGTAAAACTTACTTTCATCCTCAATTCATTCAGCTATAAATGAGAATACTGTATACATATGATGTGATTATTATCACATTCACATACACACACACAGCGATATGGCCTGCGGGTGTTACCATATATCACTAGATTTATTTCATATGTTCTGCGGATATACTCTGATTAACAAACAAACATTAATGGAGTCAGGAAAACAGTCAGTTGTGAAATCTCTCGCCTTTAGATTTTAAGACTCGGTCAGTTTTGAAGTGTTTGCAAGATAATATGAAATGATAACCGCTGAAAGTGAGGATAGTTCGATGAACCGAAAGATATAAAGGTGAATGTCGATGTACCGAAAGATATAAAGGTGAATGTCAATGTCCCAAAAGATATAAAGGTGAATGTCAATGTACCGAAAGATATAAAGGTGTCGATGTACCGAAAGATATAAAGGTGCATGTCGATGTACAGAAAGATATAAAGGTGTCGATGTACCGAAAGATATAAAAGTGAATGTCGATGTACCGAAAGATATAAAGGTGTCGATGTACCGAAAGATATAAAGGTGTCGATGTACAGAAAGATATAAAGGTGTCGATGTACCGAACGATATAAAGGTGTCGATGTACCGAAAGATATAAAGGTGTCAATGTACCGAAAGATATAAAGGTGTCGATGTACAGAAAGATATAAAGGTGCATGTCGATGTACCGAAAGATATAAAGATGAATGGTAAAGGTGTGGACAAGGCTAGAAAACCAGCGAGAATTTACTCACTGAAAGAGGGCAGAAATTTTCATAGACAACCAATATTTTGGCACAAGCATTCGTCGGGTCATAAGTGAAAAACTGACAAATAAACATTAAAAGTTTAGAGGGGGGTGCGTTTATTGTTGTGGTTATGCAGAATGTCCCGGGTTCACGGGACTACGTTTCCTCTTATATCTTGTTCCCCATCATGAAATAATAGTCGTATGTGCAGTGTTTCCGTTAAGATACTAATTTTCACGTCTAGGTTCCGGCAATATCAACTCAACAGGTATCGACTGTCTACATCCAGATCTCATATCAACTCGACAAGTATCAATTGTCTACATCCAGATATCATATCAACTCGACAAGTATCAATTGTCTACATCCAGATGTCATATCAACTCGACAAGTAACATTTGTCTACATCCAGATATCATATCAACTCGACAAGTAACATTTGTCTACATCCAGATGTCATATCAACTCAACAAGTATCAATTGTATACATCCAGATATCATATCAACTCGACAAGTATCAATTGTCTACATCCAGATATCATATCAACTCGACAAGTATCAATTGTCTACATCCAGATATCATATCAACTCGACAAGTATCAATTGTCTACATCCAGATATCATATCAACTCAACAAGTATCAATTGTCTACATCCAGATATCATATCAACTCGAAACGTATCAATTGTCTACATCTAGATATAATATCAACTCGACAAGTATCATTTGTCTACAACGATATCACCAGAACAGCCCTAGTTAGCAGGCTTAGTATCTTTGGCAAACATGGTTCAACATGGCCTAGTGTGTCTGCTACTACCTTCTTCTCCACAAAACACCACATTATTATTTGTGTCTTGTTGCTAGGTAAAACTTGCTTTAAAAGGGTTCATCATTTTTTTCCGTCCAGGTTAAAAAAAGAGAAAGGTAAAATTTATTTTTGGAACTACATGGGACGTTACTACTATTCTGGGATGTTAGATAAAGGTGGTTATTATTTTTATCGATAAGTGGTTACTAGTTTAGTGTCATACGCAAGTATTTTACAGTATTATGTTTACTAATTTAGTGCCACACACAAATATTTTACAGTATTATATTTACTAATTTAGTGCCACACACAAATATTTTACAGTATTATGTTTACTAATTTAGTGCCACACACAAATATTTTATAGTATTATGTTTACTAATTTAGTGCCACACACAAATATTTTATAGTATTATGTTTACTAATTTAGTGCCACACACAAATATTTTACAGTATTATATTTAATAATTTAGTGCCACACACAAATATTTTACAGTATTATATTTACTAATTTAGTGTCACACACAAATATTTTACAGTATTATGTTTACTAATTTAGTGCCACACACAAATATTTTGTAGTATTATGTTTACTAATTTAGTGCCACACACAAATATTTTACAGTATTATGTTTACTAATTTAGTGTCACACACAAGTATTTTACAGTATTATATTTACTAATTTAGTGCCACACACAAATATTTTGTAGTATTATGTTTACTAATTTAGTGCCACACACAAATATTTTACAGTATTATGTTTACTAATTTAGTGTCACACACAAGTATTTTACAGTATTATATTTACTAATTTAGTGTCACACACAAATATTTTACAGTATTATATTTACTAATTTAGTGTCACACACAAGTATTTTACAGTATTATGTTTACTAATTTAGTGCCACACACAAATATTTTACAGTATTATGTTTACTAATTTAGTGTCACACACAAGTATTTTACAGTATTATATTTACTAATTTAGTGCCACACACAAATATTTTGTAGTATTATGTTTACTAATTTAGTGTCACACACAAATATTTTACAGTATTATGTTTACTAATTTAGTGTCACACACAAGTATTTTACAGTATTATATTTACTAATTTAGTGTCACACGCAAGTATTTTACCGTATTATGTTTACTAATTTAGTGTCACACATCAGTGGTTTGCAACTTCTTCAGGTGGCGGACCCCTGAAAGAAATCATAATTTCTCGGATATTCCTTGATCTGCATCGCCTACTCCCAGCATCCGGGCATTAAATCTTGATATTTCAGAAGTTGTTGATTTTTTTACTCTGTGTCATGCGCACAGTGATTATTAATTCATTGACTGACACCCGCTGTCCTTGGAGTGTAAGGAGAAAGAGTGGAGGAACCGAACGGCAGGAACGAATGATGGGAAATATGATGTCACAGACTGGCACAATATATATATATATATAGAGAGAGAGAGAGAGAGACTGGGAGGGGGAGAGGAACAGAGATTGATTGATTGATTGATTGATTGATTGATTGATTGATTGATTGACCTTTATTTCAAAAGGGTTAAGAATTGGGCACCCAGGCCCGTCTGACATTCTACCCTTATCATACAGCTTTCAGCCTGTTCCAGACATTCTACAAATATGCTGCTCATATAACGAACATAATTAACATTGAAGCTGAGAGACGTAGAATAAAATAAAATATAACATTTACGTTTCGCTCTTATTTATGCATTCGATACAGAAAGTAACTATATGTACATATATGAATGACTATATACCAAACACAAATGTCGGTGCTATTAAGGATAAATAATTAATTGAATTCGGTGTCTGTAAGAGCAGTCTAAAGTAATTTTTATTTTGTATGACTCATGGAGTCATATAGCTGACATCAAACAGATATTGGAAAAGTTTGTAGTTGTAGGAAAGAGTATAGTTCATATTTTTATACAGGTTGGGAGGGTATTCCAAAGATGAGCAGCAGAATAACTAAAGCTTTTCTTATAAAGATCAGGTTCAGGTTTTGGAAGACATATGTTGTTTAAGCTTTGGCTGCACTTTGGGCTAAATTTAAACAGTTTCCATAGAAAAGGCGGAGCATGCTGTGAAAGAATTTGATGTATCAATTTGGCTTTGTTGAAGAGGAACCTGTTCTTAAGATGCAGTATTTTGATACGTTTGTGCTGGTTAGTTGTTTGTGTTTGATCTTTGTCACTAATAAGCTTTACTGTTCGCTTCTTTGTATTTAACACTTAGTAACCATCCCAGACTGTTGAGCAATATTCTAAATGTGTTTGTATATATCATATGTTCTATATCTTCCTTGTGTCTTGATCGATGAAGTGCTCAATTTTAGCTAACTGGTATACTTATTGTCCGATGAGTTTTGTTAGACCTTGCTCATGAGAGTTCCAGGTCAGATATTGGTCATTAGTAAGACCTAGTGTTTCGTGCTCGCTAATGCCTTCTATCTGTGATGTTTCCGTGCAGAGCCGAAGTGTTGCTTTTGTCCCGTTTTGTAGTTCCTGTGTTGTTGTTGTTGTTGTTGTTGTTGTTGTTATAAGCACTGATTTTATTTTATCAGTATTTATAATCATTCCATTGTTGTTGCTCCATCTAATTAGATTATTTAACTCGACCTGAAGAGTTGATTCTAGGTTAATACTGTAGTAGTCACTGGTGTAGACTGTGCAGTCATCAGCAAAAAAAGGTCACAAGAAGAGTGTTTAAGACGAAGTGGAAGATCATTGATATAGACAGCAAAAGGCAACGGGCCTAGAATAGAACCTTGCAGAACACCAGTGTCAACTTTAGCAGAATTTGATAGAGAATGGCTGAAGAATACTGCCTGTTGTGCCTCTGAAAAAAATTGCAATTAATTTTATTAGGTCAAGGTGAAGTCTAGAAGTCTTTATTTTTTTTTACAAGAATATCTTGGTCAGTAATATCAAATGCATTTTTAAATTCGACACATATGGCACCATATAGTCTGTTGTCCTTTATGCTTACTTACCAGTTTTCTGTCATTTTGATGAGACTTGTGTGGCAGGAATGATTGGGTCTAAAGCCTGACTGACTGTCTATGAGTAAGTTGTTCTATTGCATGTGTCGTATAGTTATTTTCTGTATGTGTTTTTCGAGTGGTTTTGATAGTGACGATAGTATTGATATTGGTCTATAGTTGGTAAGATTGTTCGATGAGGCAGATTTAAAGAGAGGATACACTTTAGCAGTTTTAAAAGCCTCGGGGAAATAACATTTTGCAATGCTCTGATTGTAAATGTATGTTAGTGTATGTGAAATGACAGGTGCAGCATAACGTAAGATCTTATTACTAATATCGTCAAGCTTAGCTGTATTGTTGTTTTTTTTTTAAGTATAAGATATAACCGTAAACTTCAGTGACTGTTAAGAATGGAATGTGTAACTGTTTAAGTTTAATACATCTGCTGTCCAGGAATGTTTGTAGTTCATGTAAGTCGCATATAGGGGTTGGTATTGATGATTTAAGAGCATTGATTTTTTCTCTGAAATGAGTACTAATATGTGGGCTAGTGTATGCATGATTGCTGGCTTGAAAATAACATTCTTTTATTTGATAGAGTATTTATGGCTTTCCAAGTTTACTATCTGATGTTTTCTGTACTAGATTCCTAAAGTATTTTCTCTTGTCTTATTAAATATTGAACTTTGTTTCTGAGTGAACGGTAGGTCATAAAGTCCTTGATTTTGCGCGCCCGGTCACGTTCTCTCATGGCATGTAATATTTCAGGTGTTATCCAAGGTGACTTCGTCTGGTGTTTTACTCTCACCTCTTTCATGGGGACATGCTTGTCTAATATATCTCTGAAGATCTTTAGCCAATATTCTATTGCCTCATCAGGGTCAGTTAGTTGGTACACATGTGTAAGTGAAGATTCTTGCAAATCATTAAGGAATAATTCTAGATTAAATTTTTTGAAGCTTGTAAATTTCATACTGGTGTGAATGTTTTTTGGAAGTTTATAACCCTTTCTCGTCCACGTACAGCAGACTGTGTAACTATCACTTGACGAGGTATGAGGGATTTTACATTCAGTTATGTTCTTCTGGTTGGCTACATACGAGGGGCGTTCAGAAAGTTTTTATCTGGAACTGTTTATTCAAAAAGCATGAAATGTATATACAATATACATGAATATGTCATGTAAACATCGGTATTATTCAGTATAATCCCCATCAACTTGTACGGCTTTACGTCAGCGCGAAACAAGTGCATGTATTCCTAGCTCGTACCAGATTTTCTCTTGATTATGTCGCCATTTCTTCGCTGCATGAATCACTCCTCCGTCGTCTTCAAATCTTACCCCTCGGAGTGCATCTTTAAGTGGACCAAACAGATGGAAGTCAGAGGGTGCCAAATCTGGACTATAGGGTAGATGGAGTAGTACAGTCCAACCCAATTTGGTGATTGCTTCCTGTGTTGCCAGACTTGTGTGAGGGCGCGCATTGTCGTGAAGGAGAAGCAGGTCTGCTGGATTCTTGTGCGGCCGAACTCTGCGAAAACGTTGATTGAGTTTTTTCAGTGCCTTAATGTAAGCTTGCGAATGGATTGTCTCTCCTCTTGGCATAACATCTACAAGAATCACAGCTTCAATGTCCCAAAAGACAGTGATCATGACCTTTCCAGCTGAAGGAGTTGTCTTGAACTTCTTCCTTCGTGATGATTGCGGGTGATGCCACTCCGACTGTCTTTTTGTCTCACTTTCAAAATGATATGCCCAGGTTTCGTCACCTGTTACGATATTAGCCAAAATGTTCTCTCCCTCAGCATTGAAACGCTCCACCAATTCAGCAAAAATTGCTTTCCTTTGAAATCGATGGTCATTTGTAAGACTTCGAGGAACTCCTGCACAAACCTTAGAAAATCCGAGCGCTTTTATAAATGCATTTGCACTACTACCATTACTGACTGACACCTTTAAGGTCAGTTGTTGAGTAGTGATACGCCTATCAGTAAGAATAATGCCCTCAGAGCATTTCAACTTTACTGCCTTGGTGGCTGTGGCAGGACGTCCACAGCGCAGCCGATCATGCAACTCCTTATCTCCACTTATTGACTGTTTGATTCTCTGAACCCAGCTACTGACTGTACTCCTGTCAACTGCATATATTCCATACACATCACATAGACGCTTGTGAATGTTCTCGATAGTTTCCTTCTCTGCAGCTAGAAATTCTATCACAATTCGCTCCTCATACCGCAAGTTGCTAACACGCTCCATTTCAACGATCAGAGCAGCCATTTTCTTTACCCAGCTGCGGTGCAATTTGGTTCTCACAATCGGCACATGCCATATTTAAAGTGTGCAAAATTTCATACTTCTGTCTTCATTATTAGCTGAAAAAAAGAACGATATGGTTCACTACTTTCTGAACGCCTCTCGTATATATGAACTAATAATGAGGATGATACTTCCGTTGCTCTAGTAGATTTGGTGACGATATGGGAAAAATTGTAGGATAATATAATATCGCTCCAAGTTGGATTTGACTGTGTTAGATCTATGTTGAAATCTCCAAGAATGGTAATATCTTTGAAATGAAAGATTGAAACCTCATCCATCATAGTTGTGAAGTGATCATACCACAGAGATGATGCATTTGGATTACGGTACAAAAGTCCAATAATTAATGGACTCTGGTTTGGCAATTTAACTTCCGCCCAAATACACTCTACCTCTGATGATTCGAGGTCTTCTCTACGAATAAACTGGATAGTTGTGGAGACATACATTACTAGACCTGTCTCTAGTTTCCTGGTTGGGTCACGCCGGATCAGGTTAAAACCGTTAATTCTAATATATTCATCGGTTATGTTCCTACTCAAATGGCTTTCAGAGAGGTCAAATAAAATGTGGAGATTTAATTTGTGTATTGCTTCAGGAATTTGACCTAATAGGTGATATACATTCAGATGGCCTACTCGAAGTCCTTCTTTATGTAACCATTTTTCGGTAAGTGGGATCATTTTATATTCTTGTCTACTATTATTACTTTGAAAGTAATTCCTATTGTTACACTTACTACTGAAGTAAGTAAACTTTTAAATACCACTCACAGAGACACTATGTATATTAAATTTTCAACTGGTACACAGCTCAGCGGCTGAAATAATTAGAGACTGAGAGAGGCGCGCACCTAACTAATGAGCACATAACGTTCTCATATGAGATTTCACTCACAGATGGGGTGACTCAGCACACAGTTCTCTCACACAAACTCACAGATGGGGTAACTCAGCACACAGTTCTCTCACACAAACTCACAGATGGGGTAACTCAGCACACAGTTCTCTCACACAAACTCACAGATGGGGTAACTCAGCACACAGTTCTCTCACACAAACTCACAGATGGGGTAACTCAGCACACAGTTCTCTCACACAAACTCACAGATGGGGTAACTCAGCGCACAGTTCTCGCACACAAACTCACAGATGGGGTAACTCAGCGCACAGTTCTCGCACACAAACTCACAGATGGGGTAACTCAGCGCACAGTTCTCTCACACAAACTCACAGATGGGGTAACTTAGCACACAGTTCTCTCACACAAACTCACAGATGGGGTAACTCAGCACACAGTTCTCTCACACAAACTCACAGATGGGGTAACTCAGCGCACAGTTCTCTCACACAAACTCACAGATGGGGTAACTCAGCACACAGTTCTCTCACACAAACTCACAGATGGGGTAACTCAGCACACAGTTCTCGCACACAAACTCACAGATGGGGTAACTCAGCACACAGTTCTCGCACACAAACTCACAGATGGGGTAACTCAGCACACAGTTCTCGCACACAAACTCACAGATGGGGTAACTCAGCACACAGTTCTCGCACACAAACTCACAGATGGGGTAACTCAGCACACAGTTCTCGCACACAAACTCACAGATGGGGTAACTCAGCACACAGTTCTCGCACACAAACTCACAGATGTTGTAACTCAGCACACAGTTCTCGCACACAAACTCACAGATGTTGTAACTCAGCGCACAGTTCTCTCACACAAACTCACAGATGGGGTAACTCAGCACACAGTTCTCGCACACAAACTCACAGATGGGGTAACTCAGCACACAGTTCTCTCACACAAACTCACAGATGTTGTAACTCAGCACACAGTTCTCGCACACAAACTCACAGATGGGGTAACTCAGCACACAGTTCTCTCACACAAACTCACAGATGGGGTAACTCAGCACACAGTTCTCGCACACAAACTCACAGATGGGGTAACTCAGCACACAGTTCTCGCACACAAACTCACAGATGGGGTAACTCAGCGCACAGTTCTCTCACACAAACTCACAGATGGGGTAACTCAGCACACAGTTCTCTCACACAAACTCACAGATGGGGTAACTCAGCACACAGTTCTCTCACACAAACTCACAGATGGGGTAACTCAGCGCACAGTTCTCTCACACAAACTCACAGATGGGGTAACTCAGCACACAGTTCTCTCACACAAACTCACAGATGGGGTAACTCAGCACACAGTTCTCTCACACAAACTCACAGATGGGGTAACTCAGCACACAGTTCTCTCACACAAACTCACAGATGTTGTAACTCAGCACACAGTTCTCTCACACAAACTCACAAACTGCAAGGATCTAAAAACAAAAAAAAGTTAAGAGGAATTAAAGAGATAGGTAAAAAGAAAGGGAGGGGGCGCGAGAAATAAAACGCAAAGATTTCTAAAAAAAAAAGTTTAAGAAGATAGAGAGAAAGAGAAGGAGACAAAGAGAAAAAAAAGAGAGAGAGAGAGAAAGAGAGGCAGACAAAGAGAAAAAGAGAGAGAGGGAGAGAGAAAGAGAGAGAGAGGGAGACAAAGAGAGAGAAAGAGAGAGGGAGAGAGAGAAAGAGAGAGGGAGAGAGAGAAAGAGAGAGGGGGAGAGAGAAAGAGAGAGAGAAAGAGAGGGAGAGAGAAAGAGAGGGAGAGAGAGAGAGAGAGAAAAAGAGACCGACAGAGAAAGAGAGAGAGAGAAAGAGAGAGAAAAAAGAGACAGAGAAAGAGAGAGAAAAAAAAGAGAGAGAGAGAAAGAGAGGCAGACAAAGAGAAAAAGAGAGAGGGGGAGAGAGAAAGAGAGAGAGAGAAAGAGAGAGAAAAAAGAGACAGAGAAAGAGAGAGAAAAAAGAGAGAGAAAGAGAGAAAGACAGAGAGAAAAATAGACAGACAGAGAAAGAGACAGAGAAAGAGAGAGAGAAAAGAGAGAGAGAAAAAGAGAGAGAGAGAGCAGTCAGGGCAGCCATTAGAAATGTTTATGTAGGTTGGACAAGCTGCAGTCAGTCCTATGAAATAAGATGTATTTATTATCAAGTTTCTCGAGAAAGTGAGTAGTAACACGTGCTGAAGGTTGGTGAGCAGATCACAACTGACAACATAGGGCTAGATCGGCAGAGAGGCATGTGCTACAAGACATAGGAATAAAGATGAGGACAGGCAGTCCACGATAGGACGATTCGAAGAGAATATCAGCTGCATGTTTTCAGTCTTGAGTATTGGTAAAACTCACATGCCTGCACTTACATATGTTAGAACTATTGGAGGTGGGCAAGTTTTGTATACGTTCTACGTGTGTACACCCTGTCTCAGCCATGCTTTGTATCAATTCTACATGTGTACACACTGTCTCAGCCATGCTTTGTATCAATTCTACATGTGTACACCCTGTCTCAGCCATGCTTTGTATCAATTCTACATGTGTACACACTGTCTCAGCCATGCTTTGTATCAGTTCTACATGTGTACACCCTGTCTCAGCCATGCTTTGTATCAATTCTACATGTGTACACACTGTCTGCAAACCTTCTTACCGAAGGATTTTCATGTTGAGATCGGCTGTAATACTGAATCACACTTTCTCATTTGCAGATTAATGTTGTTTCCCGTCCCTAGATAGCAATCTAACAATCAACGTTCAAATCTCTGAAGCCATCTGACAGCCTGTAGAACATTGTCAGCTCTGCCGTAATAACAGAACTTGCTCCCATCACATTTTACACGCAATGCACGGTCCACAGCTTTACAGAACTAACTGTGATTATTCTCACTTTTATTGGCTTTGTATACACAGAATTCCGGTAATTATTTTATTATTTTTCATTCTTGACATCGTAAGTTGCGTAATTCTTTCTTGAAACTTTTCTGATAGATTAAAGTAGCAACTTTTTTTTCAGAACTCTTAGTTTACTGCTTCTTTCTTCTCTCTTTTACTTTGAATGTAGTAGTTAAATCTTACACTCTTTTGATATGTTTTTCCTAATTTAATTTGTATTTTTGTACTAAATCAAGTGTGTGGGAAGAATGAAAGATGGAGTGATGAAGGGCAGAATGTAAGACGGGCCTGCGTGCCCAATTCTTTACCCTTTAAAAATAAAGATTATTCATTATTCATTCAATCATTCTCTATTTTTAAAAAATATATTTTGTTGCCTGAAGTGTAAATACTTTGTTGTTTTGTTAATATGGTGAAGTTTCTTCTTGCAGTTACTACCTTTAATTTGTATTTGACAGTTTGCCAGTAGCTATTCTGTACACAGTTGCTAATATTGGAGATTATGTCAATAATCCTTTGCAGGGAGTGCATCAACCCACTTCTGTTTGCTTAGAAGATTTTTTTAAAACTGTTATACACACATTAGCAGGCACGGACACAAACACACATACATGTAAACAATCTCTTTGCTGTGAAAATATGTATAAAATGACGAGTTTATGAATCCATTCCGCCTAGAGTCAATCCAGTTCTTTCGTGCTTTCTGCCTGTAGAAAACATGTCCTCCACATTATTCTGGAGCAGTAGATGATTTTTTGGTGATAACTGTGGCAACGAAAGATCATTCTCGAACAGGCAATGAGAGAAGATCTCTTATCTTGTTGTTGTTGTTGTTGTCCAAAATTTCCTGATGGTTTTCTGTGATTAACAATTTTATTTCATTTTTTTAAAATCAATATTTAGTTCTATAATTTAACTAGACTTTTCAAATATTTCAACAATCTGACACTCCTGACTGCGACAAATAGGAAAACATTGATCACATGCTTCAGGAGAAGTGTCAATTTGTGTTATTTTAGTCTGACGGTCTGGCCAGGACAAGTGAATCGTGATAGTTCTAACAGTTTTAAATTAAAGAAATCCAGTGTTTGTCAACCCAGACCTGGGTCAATGTTATGCGCTTCCTTAAACACGTTAAGCTGGTAGTTTAGAAGTACAGCGCATGACAAGACAACCATCTTAGAATTTCCTGCAGGCTGGGACACTGAACTACGCTTGGCTCTATCCTGAACCGTGTCCTGGCATTTCCACTGTGTAAACAAGAACTAGACATTTGCCAGATTTACGTTGGCTGATTGTTTAGTCTTTCACCAAACCCTGCTTCATCGCACACAAGGGGTGAATGTAGTCCCTGTGACAAACTATTCTGAAGATGAAAAGAAAGTCAGATTATAGTGGCTATCTATGTCCATTCGTTCATTCATACATTCACTCATTCATTCATTCACTATGTGGCTTGCCAGATAGCTTTGACGATCATGGTTTTTCCATATTGTACTATCCTTGATCGCGGCTTGGTTAGCTGAGTAGTTAGGGCCTCGGTTTACTAATCCGGTGGTACTGGCTTCAAGTCCCAGCAGTGGGATGTTTTTTCTGGTACACATCAAAAAGTTCATAGGGTCGATCCAGCCTCTAAAAATGGGTACCAGAGAAATCTGCGAAGGTAAATTCGGCCAGGACGTGATACTGACCTCATCTCACTTTCATGTGCCGAAGGTCGTGGAAATACGGGCCTAACACCGTATCCCCGATATGCCTTAATGGCACGGAAACGGGAATATTTTATCTTTACTTACTGGCATGGACACTGGAATTTTATCTTTACTTGCGTGCTTTCCTTGGTGATTCCGATCAACTCAAATTCTTTTCTTTTATCATGCAGCTTCATAGATCCACTGAGAGACTTTTCTCTTGGCTTTCCTCTTCCCTGTCTAACTTCTGTCTTCTCATGACATGTCCAATTTCTCTAACTTCTGTCTTCTCATGACATGTCCAAGTTCTCTAACCTCTGTCTTCTCATGACATGTCCAAGTTCTCTAACTTCTGCCTTCTCATGACATATCCAAGTTCTCTAACCTCTGTCTTCTCATGACATCTCCAAGTTCTCTAACTTCTGTCTTCTCATGACATGTCCAAGTTCTCTAACTTCTGCCTTCTCATGGCATGTCAAAATTCTCTAACTTCTGTCTTCTCATAACATGTCCAGGTTCTCTAACTTCTGCCTTCTCATGACATGTCAAAATTCTCTAACTTCTGTCTTCTCATGACATGTCCAAGTTCTCTAACTTCTGTCTTCTCATGACATGTCAAAATTCTCTAACTTCTGTCTTCTCATAACATGTCCAAGAAATTTTGACCGTCTTTTTCCTATAACATGAACTATCCGTTGTTCCGGAATTTCTTTGAAGACTTCTTCGTTTGTTTTTTCTACCTGGCCAAGGTATTTGTATGATCATTGTACAAAACCAAATCTCTGTTGCTTCATCTTATTTTATCATCTGTTTGTTAATTGTCCAAACTCTACAGCCATATAGTAATATTGATTATATGTAGTAATGTAACACTCTTTTCCCCATTTTCATGTCTATCCTCTTATTTGTTAGTATTCGGGAGATAAAAGGGCGCTCTAGGAAAGCTGTCCAATAACCCACGTTAGTTTTCTTAAAATATGAAGCTGTTCTTCACCAGAAAGCGACACGCCCCGACGAGCAAAACACTGCCTTCGAGAATCCACTACTGAAGGTCTAATAGGCTCACAGCCTATTTCATGATTTACCCGTTCTGCATAGGTTTTTCTGGCCAACTGAGTTTTTAATGTTATCTTAAGAAGACTGAAACCAGAGTACTCTAAACAAGGCTCATTAATGTGACAAGCGTTTATAAACGATGGAACTAATTACCAGAAGAGAAGCTTCTTCTTCTTCTTCGTTCACTTCTACCACCAAAAACCGCACTGTGAACCTACTGAATTCACGCATGTGGTCCTCGTTAGGTCCCGTGGTCCCCTGTGTGGTCCAAAATAGACCACACGAGTTCCACGAAAGGACCACAAGGGGTTCAGAGTATCACAGTGCTTTAGCCTGTATTCTTGGTGGGTCCCGGAAGCGGGATTGCGTGACACCGTGGTTTTCATTGCACCAGTTTGGTCTAGGGTTGGACTTTCTCACCGGAAGACCTCGACGTGTTTGGAATATCAGAGCATCCCCGCTGGGTGAGAGGTGGTAGCCCACCCAGGCCAGAGTTGGACTTTCTCACCGGAAAACCTCGACGTGTTTTGAGATACCCATGTATCACCGCCGGGTGAGAGGTGGTTACCCATCCAGTCCAGGGTTGGCTTTTCTCACCGGAAAACCTCAGCGTGATTAGGATAGGCAGACATCCCCGCCGGGTGAGAGGTGGTTGCCTATCTAGACTTCCCTGGTCCAGTGTCTCCGACTTCAACATTTTGCGGTCGTGGCCGCTACCCTTCCTAGTTGTGACCAGGATGGAGCTTTTGTCCAGGAGGACGTATCCTCGCCACTAGTGACTTCTACCCCTGGGTTGAGCCGGTTTAGGCATTTCCCAGTATGGGCGTGTTTGGGACGGGACCGACCTCTAGGGCAGAGGTACTGTGACATTCATAGCCTTCAAGATTTACCCCTGGTATGAGCCGGTTTAGGCAAAATTCACCAGTATGGGTGTTTATCAGGCGTTACCGACCTCTAGAGCTGAGGTGGCATGACATGTCTAGCCATCGAATTCCACCCCTGGTGTGTGCCGGTTTAGGCATATTTCACCAGTGTAGGTGTATTTCGGACGTAGGCGGCCTCTAGAGCAGAGGTGCCGTGGTATAGCTCTCGTAGCGATACTACTGGACATACCAGGTTAAACGTCACTTTCCACCACCTTTTCCCATCGGCGCCGCACAGCAACCTTTATTTCCGCATTTACTTCCTTAACCGGGAGGAGCTTCACTCCACGCGCGGCATTTGAAGAGTCTCGCCAGCAGTGACTTAACCTCTGGGACATGCCGGTTCATGCATTTCACCCGATATGACTGCACTCAGGACGTGGCCGACCTCCAGACCAGAGGTGCCGTGATTTGACTGTTTGCTTCGCTTTATCCTTTCAACCACCTTTTCCGCAGTGATGCTGCGCGGCAACCTCATTTGCAAATTTCTTCATTGGCCGGGAAGAGCACCGCTCCACGCACGGCAGCTGAAGAATCTCGCCAAAAGCGGAGAAGAGAAGCATTTCAGTTAGAACTTTCAAATAGGAACAAATATCATTTATCAGTAATGACTGATTGAAAATGTGGGTCATTTCACTCACATAATTTCCAGAATACTGAACTTTTATGTTTTATGACTATAAACTTATTTATATTAAGTAGGTTTTTGCGAGTTTTTTGGTGACCATGTATAATAGTGTCTGACCTGGGCAGTTGTCTACAAGAAATGACCACCATCCGTGCATTCCAGGCACGATCATATGTGCTCTGATCTCTTCAGTATAAGGTAACTGTTGACACCCATTCTTGGTTGCTGACCGTCCATCAGGAGCTCTTCATGAATAGTTCATTTTTCATTACTTCCAGCTGTTTCACTCTTGACGACGCTGATTGACAGCTGTCAGTGAAGTTCTTTATTTGACCAGCTTCTCTTATGGCACTGATGTTGTCTGCTCACCATTTCCTGGCCTTCCTCCATGATAGCTAAGTCCGTCAGCTGATCTGATTTTAATTTGTCCCGACACCTGCATCACCTGGGGGAAAAAAATGAAGGTCAGACCATGGACGTGCGACATCTGCAGGGAGTGGAGCCACAGTTGTCTTAAACAGCCAGGCTGAGTTTTCTTCTGTGTGCTTATCGAGTCATTCGAGGTAGTAGTTCTAGGCAGCTAGTGCCTTGTCATGTCACACTAACTAACTAGTGCCTTGTCGTGTCACACTAACCAGCTGCTGCCTTGCCATGTCACACTAAGTAGCTGCTGCCTTGTCATGTCACACTAAGTAGCTGCTGCCTTGCCATGTCACACTAACCAGCTGCTGCCTTGCGGTGTCACACTAACCAGCTGGTTTCTTGCCGTGTCACACTACTCAACTCCCGACTCTGACAGCCAGACTCGGTGGCAGACAAGGTTCTGATAATCAAACAGAGCAGAAGAGGACGACAGACTGGGGTTAATCTCGTAAACTACGTCATCTCCTGCCGCAGGTGATTCTCTTAATCTATGTCCTGGAGTATTTGCATACCGTAAGGGTGTGAAGTGTTAGTGCCTTCAGATTTCAAGGTCACTACAGCTTTTGAGGGTGGGGGTGCCTTTGTTTCCCTACGGAAACCCGGGGTACACATTTTTTGAGGCCGGGTTGACCCCAATGCCGGTCAGAAAAAATTCCGTCCGCGTGCGAGATTGAACCGGACACCGTCTGATCGCTAAATGAATGCTCTTACCGGCAGACCATCGCAGCATGATTCTAGTAATACATTTAGAAATATTCCAAACTGAAGAAAACACTTAGATATGTCACATGAAAACATTTGTGAATACTTAGAAGCGCTTACATTTTGTCTATAATTTGGAAATAATTGTCTTCCATAAACCGTACGTGGTTATTCAATATCTGTAACATATTTTGTCCGGTATAGATAACATTAGAAAAAAATTATATAAAAAAGATGATAAAAGTATAATACAAGATCCCAAGTATAGAAAATTACATTATTCTGTGCAGGGACTGTTTTCTAGCCATATCCGAAGGGGGTGTTATTTATATAAAAACACGGAGGGGCCCCAAGGCTCAGAGGGATACATGCGGGTTTACACAGCGTCCATGAGTTGTTTTGAAGTACCTCTGTCGGGCCCTGGCATAAATTACTGTAGGGCCCTGGCATAAATTACTGTAGGGCCCTGGCATAAATTACTGTAGGGCCCTGCGGTTAATTATTGTAGGGCCCTCTATCCAAACACAGAATGTGACCCGGCAGCAGGAGCGGTGTTTTCCTGAATTTTGTTTTCAATAAAAAAGGTGTGGGGGTTGGGGGGGGGGGTAAAATCAGATCCGCCAGGCAGCCTCAACAGCCCGAGCCCCAGGGGTACAATCCTTCCTTCCTACCCCTCCCCTAAAATCATCCAGTCTGCCGGTTGAAAACACTTGTGAAATGCTGACTTACATCAGAGAAAGAAAAATAGTAGACAAATCACTTTAGACATCAGAGAAAGAAAAATAGTAGAGAAAACACTTCAGACATCAGAGAAAGAAAAATAGTAGACAAATCACTTTAGACATCAGAGAAAGAAAAATAGTAGAGAAAACACTTCAGACATCAGAGAAAGAAAAATAGTAGACAAATCACTTTAGACATCAGAGAAAGAAAAATAGTAGTGAAAACACTTCAGACATCAGAGAAAGAAAAATAGTAGACAAATCACTTTAGACATCAGAGAAAGAAAAATAGTAGAGAAAACACTTCAGACATCAGAGAAAGAAAAATAGTAGACAAATCACTTTAGACATCAGAGAAAGAAAAATAATAGAGAAAACACTTCAGACATCAGAGAAAGAAAAATAGTAGACAAATCACTTTAGACATCAGAGAAATAAACATAGTAGAGAAAACACTTCAGACATCAGAGAAAGAAAATTAGTAGAGAAACCACTTCAGACATCAGAGAAAGAAAAATAGTAGACAAACCACTTCAGACATTAGAGAAAGAAAATTAGTAGACAAACCACTTCAGACATCAGAGAAAGAAAAATAGTAGAGAAACCACTTCAGACATCAGAGAAATAAACATAGTAGACAAACCACTTCAGACATTAGAGAAAGAAAATTAGTAGACAAACCACTTCAGACATCAGAGAAATAAACATAGTAGACAAACCACTTTAGACATCAGAGAAAGAAAAATAGTAGAGAAACCACTTTAGACATCAGAGAAAGAAAAATAGTAGAGAAACCACTTTAGACATCAGAGAAAGAAAAATAGTAGAGAAACCACTTTAGACATCAGAGAAAGAAAAATAGTAGAGAAAACACTTTATACATCAGAGAAAGAAAAATAGTCGAGAAACCACTTTAGACATCAGAGAAAGAAAAATAGTAGAGAAAACACTTTATACATCAGAGAAAGAAAAATAGAGAAACCACTTTAGACGTCAGAGAAAGAAAAATAGTAGAGAAAACACTTTATACATCAGAGAAAGAAAAATAGTCGAGAAACCACTTTAGACGTCAGAGGAAGAAAAATAGTAGACAAAAGACTTTAGACGCCAGACAAAGAAAAGTACTAGACAAAACACTTAAGACGTCAGAAAAAAAAGACTTGGGACATGAATCTTTACTGATGAAAACATCCTTGCTTATCATTTCAAAAAGTTGCATAGAAAGTCGCTTTGTTTAGGAAAAAGACGAAAACCGAACTTGCATAAAAGAAGGCACGAAAAAAAAAATCGACAGAACTTTGCAGCACAAAAAAATAGTTAATGTTATTATCTTTACTAATTATGCCAATGAAATACTGATGGAATCCGGCATGAGAAACTGTCCAGCAAGATGAAGTCTGATAGCTTCTGCAAGCGCTCCCCCATGGTCGCGTCTGTGTTGTCTTCGGGCTGCAGAGAAAAGGCATTGTGATATCAATCTCCAAATGGCAGTTTTTCCAAAGAAGTAATCGCGTTGCTCTGACACACCAGGTCAAAGTTTGGTTTCTTCATCTAACAGTTTCTGTCTCTCTTTACCGTGCATTAAGTAAATAAACCTTGTAGAGCTCATGAAGAGTATTGTTAGCACAAACGAACGAGAGCTCACGAAGAGTATTGTTAGCACAAACGAACCTTTCTCCTGCCCCCCCAAAAAAAGTTGTTTCTGTTGAAACGATGCTCAACTGAATTATGTTTTCTTAGATAAAAGTAGCAGGTACCAAAAAAAACAAAAAACAGGGAGAGAAATGGCTGCCAAATCAAGGGAGATCACATGCTAGTATAAACTGAATCACGCTAAATATAAAAACAGTCTTGAATATGTAAATTGATGAGCATACATGTATGTGCACATATAGTAGTCACATACAAAATCCAGGAGAGTCGACATTTTGAAAACATGGCAAGCAGTTTACGTGGCTCAGTAGCTAGAGTTGTTGTTGTTGTTGTTGTTGTTGTTGTTGTTGTTGTTGTTGTTGTTGTTGTTGTTGTTGTTGTTGTTGTAAGAAGGACCCCGAAGTTTACATCTACCTCGATACTAAATTTCTTTTTTAGAAATTCTCCGCCTCTCCCACTCCCGGGCCTCTTCTCCCACCACCTCCACCCCCAACTCCCCAGCCTCTTCTCCCACCACCTCCACCCCCCACTCCCCGGCCTCTTCTCCCACCACCTCCACCCCCAACTCCCCAGCCTCTTCTCCCACCACCTCCACCCCCCCCACTCCCCGGCCTCTTCTCCCACCACCTCCAACCCCAACTCCCCAGCCTCTTCTCCCACCACCTCCAACCCCAACTCCCCAGCCTCTTCTCCCACCACCTCCAACCCCAACTCCCCAGCCTCTTCTCCCACCACCTCCAACCCCAACTCCCCAGCCTCTTCTCCCACCACCTCCACCCCCAACTCCCCAGCCTCTTCTCCCACCACCTCCACCCCCCCCCCCCACTCCCCGGCCTCTTCTCCCACCACCTCCAACCCCAACTCCCCAGCCTCTTCTCCCACCACCTCCAACCCCAACTCCCCAGCCTCTTCTCCCACCACCTCCAACCCCAACTCCCCAGCCTCTTCTCCCACCACCTCCACCCCCCCACTCCCCGGCCTCTTCTCCCACCACCTCCACCCCCCCACTCCCCGGCCTCTTCTCCCACCACCTCCACCCCCCACTCCCCGGCCTCTTCTCCCACCACCTCCACCCCCCCCACTCCCCGGCCTCTTCTCCCACCACCTCCACCCCCACTCCCCGGCCTCTTCTCACAGCACCTCCACCCCCACTCCCGGGCCTCTTCTCACACCACCTCCACCCCCACTCCCGGGCCTCTTCTCACACCACCTCCACCCCCCCCACTCCCGGGCCTCTTCTCACACCACCTCCACCCCCACTCCCGGGCCTCTTCTCACACCACCTCCACCCCCACTCCCGGGCCTCTTCTCACACCACCTCCACCCCCCCCCCCCCCCACTCCCGGGCCTCTTCAAACCGGCCTCTTCTCACACCACCCCCCCCCCCCACTCCCGGGCCTCTTCAAACCGGCCTCTTCTCACACCACCTCCACCCCCCCCACTCCCGGGCCTCTTCAAACCGGCCTCTTCTCACACCACCTCCACCCCCCCCCCCTCCCGGGCCTCTTCAAACCGGCCTCTTCTCACACCACCTCCACCCCCCCCCCCCCACTCCGGGCCTCTTCAAACCGGCCTCTTCTCACACCACCCCCCCCCCCCCCCGCAAATATCATATGCGCGGCTTCTGAAAATGTCAAAAATATGTCAAAATACCACCTTCCACATCCACAGGAGACGTGCAAAAACCTTTCCCGTATATACGGTACGACATTTCTGCTTAAATTAGCTCAGCACTAAAAAAAAGAACACTTGGAGTATTACGCGCGCGTTATTGCAAATGTCCCCACAGTGAGGCAGAGGTAAAAAAAGAACATGGCGGCTGTAAATTAAGTTTCAGCTCTGAAGCAACACCTCCGATAATTGAAAGGGACTTGTGCACGATATAATTCATTTCGGAAAGACGGCAATCAAGAGCGTTTCGACGTCGGGAAATATTAGATGTAGAAAGTCCTCGTGAGATTTATGTAGATCACTTGGGTAGATCCTAGCACATCACGGACTAGGGCATCATCAAGTCTGGCTTATAAGTGAGCTGAAGATTCTGTAAAATATCCGTGGAATATTCTCAAAGTCATCATCATCATCATCATCATCATCACCTGCCGTCTTCTGCACGAAGGTTGGCAGTAATTAATCTCCAGTGTCCTCGCTTCCTCGTCTTGATTGTGCACTCTGCCAGGTTGTGTCCTGCCAACTCTCGTGTGCTGTTTTCCAGTCTGTGTCCTGCCAACTCTCGTGTGCTGTTTTCCAGTCTGTGTCCTGCCAACTCTCGTGTGCTGTTTTCCAGTCTGTGTCCTGCCAACTCTCGTGTGCTGTTTTCCAGTCTGTGTCCTGCCAACTCTCGTGTGCTGTTTTCCAGTCTGTGTCCTGCCAACTCTCGTGTGCTGTTTTCCAGTCTGTGTCCTGCCAACTCTCGTGTGCTGTTTTCCAGTCTGTGTCCTGCCAACTCTCGTGTGCTGTTTTCCAGTCTGTGTCCTGCCAACTCTCGTGTGCTGTTTTCCAGTCTGTGTCCTGCCAACTCTCGTGTGCTGTTTTCCAGTCTGTGTCCTGCCAACTCTCGTGTGCTGTTTTCCAGTCTGTGTCCTGCCAACTCTCGTGTGCTGTTTTCCAGGCCTCTTCTCACACACCTCCACCCCCACTCCCGGGCCTCTTCTCACACCACCTCCACCCCCACTCCCGGGCCTCTTCTCACACCACCTCCACCCCCCCCCCCCCACTCCCCGGCCTCTTCAAACCGGCCTCTTCTCACACCACCCCCCCCCACTCCCCGGCCTCTTCAAACCGGCCTCTTCTCACACCACCTCCACCCCCCCCCACTCCGGGCCTCTTCTCACACCACCTCCACCCCCACTCCCGGGCCTCTTCTCACACCACCTCCACCCCCCCCCCCACTCCCGGGCCTCTTCTCACACCACCTCCACCCCCACTCCCGGGCCTCTTCTCACACCACCTCCACCCCCACTCCCGGGCCTCTTCTCACACCACCTCCACCCCCACTCCCGGGCCTCTTCTCACACCACCTCCACCCCCACTCCCGGGCCTCTTCTCACACCACCTCCACCCCCACTCCCGGGCCTCTTCTCACACCACCTCCACCCCCCCCACTCCCGGGCCTCTTCTCACACCACCTCCACCCCCACTCCCGGGCCTCTTCTCACACCACCTCCACCCCCACTCCCGGGCCTCTTCTCACACCACCTCCACCCCCCCCCCCCCCCACTCCCGGGCCTCTTCAAACCGGCCTCTTCTCACACACCTCCACCCCCCCCCACTCCCGGGCCTCTTCAAACCGGCCTCTTCTCACACCACCTCCACCCCCCCCCACTCCCGGGCCTCTTCAAACCGGCCTCTTCTCACACCACCTCCACCCCCCCCCCCTCCCGGGCCTCTTCAAACCGGCCTCTTCTCACACCACCTCCACCCCCCCCCCCCCCCCGGGCCTCTTCAAACCGGCCTCTTCTCACACCACCCCCCCCCCCCCCCGCAAATATCATATGCGCGGCTTCTGAAAATGTCAAAAATATGTCAAAATACCACCTTCCACATCCACAGGAGACGTGCAAAAACCTTTCCCGTATATACGGTACGACATTTCTGCTTAAATTAGCTCAGCACTAAAAAAAAGAACACTTGGAGTATTACGCGCGCGTTATTGCAAATGTCCCCACAGTGAGGCAGAGGTAAAAAAAGAACATGGCGGCTGTAAATTAAGTTTCAGCTCTGAAGCAACACCTCCGATAATTGAAAGGGACTTGTGCACGATATAATTCATTTCGGAAAGACGGCAATCAAGAGCGTTTCGACGTCGGGAAATATTAGATGTAGAAAGTCCTCGTGAGATTTATGTAGATCACTTGGGTAGATCCTAGCACATCACGGACTAGGGCATCATCAAGTCTGGCTTATAAGTGAGCTGAAGATTCTGTAAAATATCCGTGGAATATTCTCAAAGTCATCATCATCATCATCATCATCATCACCTGCCGTCTTCTGCACGAAGGTTGGCAGTAATTAATCTCCAGTGTCCTCGCTTCCTCGTCTTGATTGTGCACTCTGCCAGGTTGTGTCCTGCCAACTCTCGTGTGCTGTTTTCCAGTCTGTGTCCTGCCAACTCTCGTGTGCTGTTTTCCAGTCTGTGTCCTGCCAACTCTCGTGTGCTGTTTTCCAGTCTGCATCCTTGTCTACCTCTCGCTCTTTTTCCCTCCACTTTTCCTTTTTAGTATGGTCTTCAGAATGTTGTTATGTCTTCTGACATGGCCGAAGTATTTTGTTGGTTTTTGCTTTGAGAAGTTCACATTGCATCTGTAGTTGTTCTTAAACTTGTGTATTTGTTCTTTTCATTCTAAATGATATATGAGCTAATGATTCTTGATTCATTCTCCATGATATATGAGCTAATGATTCTTGATTCATTCTCCATGATATATGAGCTAATGATTCTTGATTCATTCTCCATGATATATGAGCTAATGATTCTTGATTCATTCTCCATGATATATGAGCTAATGATTCTTGATTCATTCTCCATGATATATGAGCTAATGATTCTTGATTCATTCTCCATGATATATGAGCTAATGATTCTTGATTCATTCTCCATGATATATGAGCTAATGATTCTTGATTCATTCTCCATGATATATGAGCTAATGTTCTGTGAATCTACGTTTCTACTACATTTATCAGTCTCTCCAGATGAGCCAGAGTCTGTACAGTAACACCAGAGAAGAGATAACAGTATTTGAAATGAGATGTTATAGAAGGGCACTCAGAATATCATGGATAGAACGAAAACCAAATAAAGAGATATATTGATGGGATCAGGTGTCGCAGAAAACTGGCTCGTTAACACCATAACAATTACAAAGCGGAAATACTTCGGCCACATCAAGAGAACAATAGCCTGGAGAGGTAGATGCTTTAGCCACATCAAGAGACACAAAGTTTGGTGAGGTAGACTTCTTCGGTCACATCAAGAGACACACAGTTTGGTGAGGTAGACTACTTCGGTCACATCAAGAGACACACAGTTTGGTGAGGTAGACTACTTCGGTCACATCAAGAGACACAATATGTCACAAGATGTTCAATACGAGAAATGAACAAGAAAACTGAGTTTTGTTTTGTTTTTTTTTGGGGGGGGGGGGGGGTTTTCCTTTCACTAACTCTTCCACATCTGAAATAATTTCTCTGCTCTGTTAGAACAAACTTTGATGAGAAATTTTGGTGGAAAGAAACTAGAAGAAAGTTGCTCTATATGTATTTTTGGTTGGGTTAGAAAAATGCTAGCTTTCATTTTGTTTTAACTTTGCCTAAATATCTTTCTGAGCATTGTCTAGCGTTAGGGTTAGGTGTAAAAAATCTGCCAACTCTGCCAGGGTGTTTTGTAGTGAAAGAGTTAAATTAGCTCAGCACTAAAAAAAAGAACACTTGGAGTATTACGCGCGCGTTATTGCAAATGTCCCCACAGTGAGGCAGAGGTAAAAAAAGAACATGGCGGCTGTAAATTAAGTTTCAGCTCTGAAGCAACACCTCCGATAATTGAAAGGGACTTGTGCACGATATAATTCATTTCGGAAAGACGGCAATCAAGAGCGTTTCGACGTCGGGAAATATTAGATGTAGAAAGTCCTCGTGAGATTTATGTAGATCACTTGGGTAGATCCTAGCACATCACGGACTAGGGCATCATCAAGTCTGGCTTATAAGTGAGCTGAAGATTCTGTAAAATATCCGTGGAATATTCTCAAAGTCATCATCATCATCATCATCATCATCACCTGCCGTCTTCTGCACGAAGGTTGGCAGTAATTAATCTCCAGTGTCCTCGCTTCCTCGTCTTGATTGTGCACTCTGCCAGGTTGTGTCCTGCCAACTCTCGTGTGCTGTTTTCCAGTCTGTGTCCTGCCAACTCTCGTGTGCTGTTTTCCAGTCTGTGTCCTGCCAACTCTCGTGTGCTGTTTTCCAGTCTGCATCCTTGTCTACCTCTCGCTCTTTTTCCCTCCACTTTTCCTTTTTAGTATGGTCTTCAGAATGTTGTTATGTCTTCTGACATGGCCGAAGTATTTTGTTGGTTTTTGCTTTGAGAAGTTCACATTGCATCTGTAGTTGTTCTTAAACTTGTGTATTTGTTCTTTTCATTCTAAATGATATATGAGCTAATGATTCTTGATTCATTCTCCATGATATATGAGCTAATGATTCTTGATTCATTCTCCATGATATATGAGCTAATGATTCTTGATTCATTCTCCATGATATATGAGCTAATGATTCTTGATTCATTCTCCATGATATATGAGCTAATGATTCTTGATTCATTCTCCATGATATATGAGCTAATGATTCTTGATTCATTCTCCATGATATATGAGCTAATGATTCTTGATTCATTCTCCATGATATATGAGCTAATGATTCTTGATTCATTCTCCATGATATATGAGCTAATGTTCTGTGAATCTACGTTTCTACTACATTTATCAGTCTCTCCAGATGAGCCAGAGTCTGTACAGTAACACCAGAGAAGAGATAACAGTATTTGAAATGAGATGTTATAGAAGGGCACTCAGAATATCATGGATAGAACGAAAACCAAATAAAGAGATATATTGATGGGATCAGGTGTCGCAGAAAACTGGCTCGTTAACACCATAACAATTACAAAGCGGAAATACTTCGGCCACATCAAGAGAACAATAGCCTGGAGAGGTAGATGCTTTAGCCACATCAAGAGACACAAAGTTTGGTGAGGTAGACTTCTTCGGTCACATCAAGAGACACACAGTTTGGTGAGGTAGACTACTTCGGTCACATCAAGAGACACACAGTTTGGTGAGGTAGACTACTTCGGTCACATCAAGAGACACAATATGTCACAAGATGTTCAATACGAGAAATGAACAAGAAAACTGAGTTTTGTTTTGTTTTTTTTTGGGGGGGGGGGGGGGTTTTCCTTTCACTAACTCTTCCACATCTGAAATAATTTCTCTGCTCTGTTAGAACAAACTTTGATGAGAAATTTTGGTGGAAAGAAACTAGAAGAAAGTTGCTCTATATGTATTTTTGGTTGGGTTAGAAAAATGCTAGCTTTCATTTTGTTTTAACTTTGCCTAAATATCTTTCTGAGCATTGTCTAGCGTTAGGGTTAGGTGTAAAAAATCTGCCAACTCTGCCAGGGTGTTTTGTAGTGAAAGAGTTTTAAAAGACTACAAAGAACAGACAACAAGATGGACTGAAGAACAAATGAAGAACAAGCAGAAAACAGTTGGAAGTGAACTCTGAATGTTTTACATAACATTCCTGCGAGAAAGAAAAACTATTTGGGAGATATGCAAGGACCAGGTTCAAAGAAAGGATTTTTTGTATCACACGCTCTAGGACAATTAGAAAAACTGTTTGGTTGCCGTGATAGATCAGGAACATTGTGAATGCCGACAGCTTCATCACCTTTAATTTTTTTTTTCTTGTTCTTGTTTCGACAGCTGTGAGGTCAGACTTATTGTCGAGGATGATGATGATGATGACATGCATAAAAAGAAGATGAACAGATGCTATTCCAGCAGAAAGTAGAATCCGCCCAATACGTTTTGCTACCATAGAAATTATGTCATTCCCCGGTTCAGTGAATATTTCTTTGGCTCAGATAACAGATCCAGACAGCACATCCAGATAGCCAGGCCCAGATAGCCAGATCCTAGTAGCCACGAGTCAGGCAGCTAAATCCAAGTTCAGAGAACATAACCTTGTTCCAAAGCAAATACCTCAATAAAACTCCACTTTTTCGTCAACAAATGTGTGAAAACTAGTTGCAACCCCTCCAAGAATGACGGGAAAGAATAAAATGGGTGAAAAATATTATCGTTACCGGAATTCAGTACTTTCTTGCACTGAAACGTTACCAGCAGCATCACATCTTCCACGGATCCTCTGCCCTCCCCGAGAATGGCATCAAAAGCCTTGTCCCAAAACACAACTGTTTCTCACCAGTGAAAAGTGAAACACTCCACATGCTCGTCCACCCCACCATGATGAGGTCATGAACCTTAATTGTTAGAACTTCTTAAAATTTGCAATCGGAATAAGAACCTGTATACTGATAATGCAATACGAAACACAATTTCTTGTTCAAGTTCCCCATACATCGCAGGTGCGATACCCTTCAACTCTTCCCCTTCCCAGCATACTTATATTAAACAGTCAGAACCTGTGATCATTCTAGTCAGAAATCCTTATAGAACACTTCACATTGATGACTTGAGTAATGAATGGAGAACCATTAAGATATGATGGCAAGAAAACAACAAGAAGACGGTAACAGCTAATATCATAGCAACAGAATCTATAATAAGAAACTTTCAGCAAGTAACTGCAGGCAGTCTGATCGTAAGAATCAACCTTTTGTTGCTGTCACTTGCGATATAAGAAACATTCATTTTGTTACTCTCAACCTATACAATCGATATCTATATGCAACACTTCTTTCAGTCGAAAATGGCCACAAAAAAGTCACCTATATCAGTGTTTCAAATTTCATAGCGGCTTTAGAACACTCCTCATCCACTTTGAATTATAAATGAAAATCCTTCACATACTTCTAGTGTTCTATTTAATCCAGACCTCCTACATCTACCCACCCTCACATAACCCTTTCAGACATCAGCTTGAGAACCTCTCTCTTAGAAACTTTTATCGCTATAGAAATTCTAAGTTTCCCTTTAGCTTTATCGAGAGACCAGAACATTATGCCTGAATAAAGTTAAAAGACAGAAACATTGTGATATTTACTTTCTAGGTGTAAAATGCATCCTATATTTAATAGTCTCAGATTAGCAAACATTGAGGAAAACGTTGAATATTGCAGGTACAAGATTGCTTAAGACTGGAAAAATATGCAGAAATTGAGTGCAAACTGTTGAAAAATGTTTCAGCTATGAAGAGATCAACGGGGGTGTGACACATCATTACCTGCAGTCAGACACATCATTACCTGCAGTCAGACACATCATTACCTGCAGTCAGACACAACGCATTGAATAAAAGAGTAGATAGGCACAGTTCAGGCTGTTCCGGATAATTCTTGTTAAATGCCAAGCGCTGCTGCTTTTGGAATTAACTGTAGCACAAACACCGCCAAGTTAAACAACATTATCACGTGTTTGTATTTGGTTTGTTTGTTTTCTGTTTTTTTTTTTTTTTAACGTGTAACAAAACTTTTTTTTTGCCTTTAAGTTTTTGTTTTTTAGCTCATGAATTTTTTAAAAAGTCGAATCACAAATTCTGAACAAAACATGAGAATTCTACAACAAAAGTTCGTGAAAATCTGGGGGGGGGGGGAGGGGGAGGCTCCTCCTACCAGGCAAATGAGTGTGAAAATAAACGCCATCGTAATGGGTGCGTGATTGCTACTGTTTGTTCAGAAACAAGCCTCCACCAGTCCCACAGAAATAACCCATTTCCTGTTATTGCAAGAGTTCGGGCACGCGACAAGGCACCCATTTTCCGAGCTTGTGTACAGGGTAGGCAGCGAACAGCTCCGAATACAGCAGCTCTTTTCTTCTGCTCTGAAAGACTTAAAACAAAAAAAATTGAAATTTCTGGTTCTTATTCAAAAGAAACGCGTCTAATTCAAAATACTCTTTATTTATTTTTCACCTCCCTTCTTTTAGAAGGCATGTTGATCTGTTTCTGAAAGAAATCCTTTTTTTTTTTTGTCCGCCATCTTGCAAGAGTTCGAGAAAATTGCGTGTTTGCTGTTGTTCTTCGTTGGGGCACATAATTTCATTTTCAAACTTCGGACGACTGATTCTACAACTTGTTTAAGTACGCCTTGCGCTTAAGCTTTGTCTCATCGGTGTTACTTTCCTCGTGTGGAAGACGTAACCTGCACTTAGTAAAGCTTGCAGATGTTAAGATGAATGAAGACTCCATTTCTTTCTGTCACATCCAATAGATGCCGTCAGACACATAAAAGAAGCCAGAAACAACTTACTGTTACTGTACAGCGGGTACTGAATAATTAAATTACATTAATGGGATATTAGTTAAATCATAGTTCCTTATATCTCTCATTTGCTTTGCCCCTTGATGAACTTTACCTCCCTGACAGCTCTCCTGTAGGTCTCGAGGTTGTAAGCAAGATGCCCTCCTGCTGATGCGTCCATTGGCAGATCATCAACGATGTTTTGCAGCCATCTTCGCCTTGGTCTTCCTCTCTTTCTTTTCCCATTATGCACCCTTCCAAGACTGTCTTCTGTAACTTCTCATGACGTTTAGTATATCCAAAATCTTGAAAGGATATATAATGGGAACATTGTACTGTATACAATGTGTACTGTGTACACTATGTTCTGTGTATACTATGTACTGTGCACACTGTGTTTTGTGTACACTATGTACTATGTACACTATTTTGTCTTTCTCGAAAACAGGTGCACTTCTTCCTCCAAAGAACACTCTGATAAGAAACTGCTTACAACACATCTTCATCTCACTCGGTCTCTCGTTTTGTTGATACACGTATACGATCTATTCTATTTTTATCATTTATTATCTATCCGTCTTCACCGTAGTTGTAACTTGAGGCATTGACTTATTTGTGTCGTTTTCTGTGCACTAAAGTTTATTTGTGTCGTTTTATGTGCACTAAAGTTTATTTGTGTCGATCAAGAACTGGATCATGGCAAACCTTACCCCAGTAGCCAGACCAAGAACTGGATCATAACAAACCATATCCCTGTAGCCATATAGATAACAGGATCATGACAAACCTTCACCCAGTAGCCAGACCAGGAACTGAATCATGGCAAACCTTACCCCAGTAGCCAGACCAAGAACTGAATCACAATAAACCAGATCCCTGTAGCCATTTAGAGAACCAGATCATGACAAACCTTACCTCAGTAACGAGACCAAGAACTGAATCAGGGCAAACCTTATCCCAGTAGCCAGACCAAGAACTGAATCACAATAACCTTGTTAATATTTTAACCTTGTCAAAGAACTGTGCGAGCCCTGTGTGACGTTTAACAGCACGAGAAGGATGTAGAAGTAAGAATCTATATTTTGTTCATCTCCCATCTTCCGTGATTTTGCGTCCAAGATTTTAATACACTTTATATGGCTTATATTGTACATTTCTTAGTGTTGTATCTTCGTATAGTTTCCCTACTTGAAAGTAAATAGTCCTCTGGCCTTTGTCTTTTCAAAATGTTTATTTTTTCTCGCAATTGTTTTCCCAGTCCTAGCTTTTGCTGTTCCTTCGTGTTAGATTACGGAGATTGTCTGGAGTTTCCGTAGTCAGCTGGTTCATTTGCAGAACATGATATTGTCCAGCCAGGGATTTCATAGAAAATGTTTCGTTTCGTTATGGCAACGGAGGTTGTATTAATCAACGTGTATCTCTTGTCTTTTATCTCAGTGTATCAATAAGCGTTACTTTTCCATGTAAAGTATAACTATTGCTCTATCTTTCCTGAACGGGCTGTTTGTTAGTCTGATACATTATCCATGTAAATTGAATTTCTTTAACAACAATGTGTAAAGCTGTGATTCCGTTTACAGAAACTGACTACTGAGCCGGCAGTATTACTGTGCTTTCTTCCTGGAGACAGTTTTTAAATCTCTAATTTCATCTTTATGTGTTTGAATTAAATCTTTGATTCATCTTTGTGTGGGTGACTTTTATTTTTTAATTCATCTTTATAAGGTTAAATTTGATGTCGTCTTAATCTTTATATGTTTAATTTTTATCTTTAATTCATATTTATATCGTTAAATGTTATGAATCCCGCATCTTTATATCACAAATTTGATTTCTCTTTTATCTTTATTTGCTGGGAATAATTTAATCTCTTCTTAATCTTTATATGCTGGAATAATTTGATGTCGCCTTTATCTTTATGTGTTGGAATAACTCAGTGTCTCCTTCATCATTATATGTTGAAATAATTTGATGTCTCATATATCTTTATGTACTGAAATAATTGTATGTCTCCTTTATCGTTTTATGGTGGAATAATTTAGTGTTTCCTTAATCATTACATTGTTAAATTTATATCTTCTTTGTCTTTAAATGGTTTCATCAGATTTAACCTTTACTTTGCGTACGCTTGTTCGTGGTCTCTCTTATATCTTTCTGTACTTGAATTTTGCTTTTCTTATATCCTCTTATGGTTAAATTTGATTTATTTTTTTATCTTTATGCGGTGAGAGCGGAGTGATAGCCTTACATGAGGCTATATTGTTGAAAAGTGGTTAAATAGCAAGAGTATGGACGGTCTGTGAACTTTTATGGAAAGTGAGGTATTTATTCTGTTGTCTCTACACGGCTATCTTGACGTGAACGTTTCTTTCACATTCTCATGGAGATTGATATGTTTGACCTATTGACCCTACACGTGTCCTAACATAAAATAGTCTTTCACGTGTTCTCCGCTCTAAACCACAAAAGTAAGAAAAACAACAAAACTGGAAATATAAAAGTCATTGCCTGGGGAAGGACCATCCTGACCCTAGGTAGCCAGAAAATCTTAAATAGAACGTGTAAATCATGAAATAGGCCGTTGTCTAGATGTCCTTGAATTTGAAGACTCATAAGTCATGAAATTCCATAAATCTGGACCACTTTTGTAAGTCTCGACCATCTTCACAAGAATCCTGGTAGAAAATATCCAAATCACATCTGTGAACGCCTGTGTCCACATATTCGGAAAATATCTAATCATCCGTGAATCTCAAATAACATATACTCCTCTCTCTCTTCTCTCTCTCTCTCTTTCTCTCTCTCTCTCTCTCTCTCTCTAAACCTTAAGTGTCCAGGGCACATGGGGTTTCTGCAAGGGTTTTCCACAAATGCCTGCCCTTTGCCTTTTTTTGTACTCTTGCCCAGGTGAGCCCTCTATTGCTCAACATCCTTTCTATTGTTCTTCTCCATGTCTCTTTTGGTCTACCCTTACTTCTGTTCCCCCGTGGTGTCCATCTTAGTGCTATTTTTGGTAGTGAGTTGTCAGTCATTCGGAGCACATGTCCCAACCATCTCCAGTATACTCCTGAACTCTTCTAAATCAGGCAGCACTAGACAACCAGGGCAGATAACTGCAGGATGTGACCTGAAAATCAGAAACAACATAAAGAACTACTTTTGATTTCATTAAAATAAATCTCATCTCTCAATACACACAGCAGATCTCGTAGCCGGTTAAATCCAGATTTGATAAACATATCTCTCGTAGCTAATTAAGTCTAGATTTGATAAACATATCTCTCGTAGCTAATTAAGTCTAGATCTAGATTTGATAAACATTATCTCTCGTACCTAGTTAAATCTATATTGATTTGATAAACGTAGTTCTCGTAGATAGTTAAGTCTGGACTTGATAAACATAGTTAAAGTACTTAGGAGCAATTATAACAGCTGATGGGAAATGTCACAACAAAATAAAAACCAGACATGCTCAAGCCAAGTCAGCATTCTTTCTTTAGTGACTTTATTCAAGAGATTTTGCAGTTCTTTCTGGTTCTCAGCTATCAGTACTGTCTCGTCAGCATACAGAAGGTTGTAATTATTTGTATCCTCAGACTTTTTTATCTGGTTCTGTTATGATCGTTCTTATAATATTCTCGCTGTACAGAGAAAAAAGGTCTGGAGATAGTACACATAGCTGTCACACTCCTTGTTTTATTGGTTGATATTTTCCAGTTTTATTTTCAACTCGAATCGCTACTTCCTGCTGCCAGTATAGATGCTTTACAATCCTCAGGTTTTTGCCGTCTATGTTTATGTCTTCAAGCATTTTAATAATCTCATTATGTTTCACCTTGTCGAATGCCTTGGTGTAATCAATGAAGCATAAGTAGTACTTCTTTCTGTACTTCTAAAGCTCTTTCTGTTAGTGTTCGTAAAGCATAAATGGCATTGTGTGTTCCCTTTCCTTCAACAAATCCAAACTGTTCATCTGCTGTTTCCATTTTTATCTTTTTCTTTGTTCTTCTCATAATAATTTTCAGAAGTAGCTTTGTTGTTTGACATGACAGGCTGATAGTCTGGTGGTCCTCACATTCCTTTGCACCTGGTTTATTTGGTATTGTTATAAATGTGGATTTAAGCAGGTCACTATGTATATAACCACTGCTGTAAACGTTATTTAGTAACTTGGTTATTATTTTTATTCCTGTCTCCTCTAGTGCCTCTATTTCTTCTATTGTTATATTATCAGGCCCAGTCGCTCTTCCTTTCTTCATGTGTTTGATGGCATCTATGATTTCATCTTCAAGTATTGGCGGTCCATCACATTTTTCAGTAGCTGGTGTTAATTCTGGTCTTTCTCTTCCATATTGCTCACCTACCCATTGTAAAATATTGATGCTTGATTTACTTCTTTACTTATTACTTTTACTTCTGCTTATACTTAGGTGCTTATTTTTACTTTTAACTCTACTTTATATTCTTTCTTCTGCTTTTCTTTTATCATCCACGTGGAGATTCTTCTGCTGCTTGTGCAGCAGAGAGTCGCTAGCCTAATGTAATGAGTTAGTTCCCAATGAAGTACAGCTGTGCCTGGAACACTCTCAATTACTGAGCTTCTCTATACGATCCACAACTCAGCCTCTTGCCCTCTCATTTGGTGTCTATATAAGCTCCCCTAAATGACTTTGTTGGCTTGGAAATAAGTTAATATCTCATTCATTCCATAGCTTCACCAGTAACAAATAACTACTCGAAAGGCATAAACTGATCAGGTCAAAATAAAGAATTAGTTCACTGACAGCACCAGACACCACACACGTTTACACCAGATAACATATGAACACACACACACACACACATGTATTTCAACAACAGTCAACATCACGCAGGGAAGTATGAGCATGCCATGAACATCTGCATGAACCAACAAACGGCGTCACTTATTTCACATCTCCAACCATTCTCTTGTCTTCTTCAACAACATATAAATGTTTATTCACTACTGATCAAGGGTTATCCACATCTCCCTTACACATGTAGGAGTTCCTAGCCAACTCAAACATATATCACATCTATGCAGTGCTCTGCCTGCACCAACATTAACACATAAATTGCAAATATGAAATGATCTGTGACACATTAATAACCAGTTATGACTGATTATGATACTGAAAGATGAAACATACCTTAGCTTTGTAAATCGTAGGTTAAAACGACACTGGTCCCAGTAAACACGTGCGCACATACAAACACATGGGAAAACATTTCATGTAGGAAATAACAATAATATGTCTATGATTAAAAAGGTGAAGCATTTGAATATATGAAGGCACAGTAATGAAGAATATAACGATGATGAAAATTATGCATTTCAAATATTCATCTTGATGAACAACTCATTAAACACTTAACACTTATGACAGTTCAAACTTACAAACCTCTGCGTCCGACATCCGAAAACTTACATATATCGACACCATAAATATGAAAACTGCAGTAAACACATGCAGATATACCACAACAACGGCTCCCCCAGATAACATATTCTGCCCCGCCAAAGGCCCCGGAAAGACTGCACTAGCTAACACATTGCATTCCACCTGATAACACATCACGTGACTAGGTAGCTCCTAGAAAACCACGAGGTAGGTTGACCCTTGACCCTCCGAACGGCCGATTTCGAAGAACCAAGCTCAGCCTACCCCATAGTATTCTGTCCATATGTCTACGTCTTCCTGCCTCTAAGTTCACTAATTTATTTATGCACGTTTTTACTGCACTGTTCATTTAACCACACTTCCTTTGCTTCTCTGCATTTGCGTCTTATTTTTTTAAAATTTATCTTGCTATATTTTTCTTGGTTATTTTTCCTCCTCCTTCTCCTGTCCATTAGTCCGAAGATGTTGTCTGACATCCATTTATTCTTGGGAGCTTCTTTTTCGGTGGTTCTATCTCCTTAACAGTTTGGTGGATAGAATCTCTTAACATTTCCCTTCGTTCATCTTTATTATTTATCTTTGCTATTGTTTTGTATTTATTTGTTATATGAATGTATATATTTGTATATAGTTCTTGTTCTTGTAGTTTTTGGTCATTTTAGGGTGTTCGGCATTCAGTTTGATGTTTCTCACTTTTCTGCCTGCTTTCTTTAGCTTTATTCTAATTTTTCCACAAAGTGTGTCATGGTCACTATTGCAGTCAGCTCCTGGCATGGTTTTTGTTGTCATTAATGCACTGCGGAATAGTTTGTTGATTAATACGTAGTCTATCTGGTTAAAAGTCTTTTTGTCTGGGCTGCACCACGTTGCCAGTCTTCGGAGATGTTGTTTAAACCAAGTGTTTCCTACAGCCATGCTGTATACTCTTGCCTATTCAATTAATTTACTACCTCTATCACTCCCCTCCCCTAGTCCATAGTCACCAACGATGTCTAAAGTTCTTCCTTTACCAACTTGGGCATTAAAATCTCCCATGACTATAGTAACTTCATGTGACTTTGAGTGTTTCACGGCTGTCTCTGTTTCATTATAAAATAGCTGTGCATCTTCTTCAGAACTATCAGATGTTGGAGCGTACACTTGTATAATATTTATGTTTATTGGTCATCCTTTCAGTTGGCCTGGTAAAACTCGGTTCGAGATGTTCAAATATCCCACAGATGTCCTTGCTGTTTGCTCATCAAATATTATTCCTACTCCTCGTTCACGTTTCTCATTTCCTGAAGATATTATTGTATATTTATCAGAGTTTATCTTCTCTGCACCTGTCCATCTAACTTCACTCATTCCTAATGTGTTGATCTTCAACCTTTCCATTTCCTTTTTTTACATTTTTTTTTCTAATTTTCCAGCCTGGAATAGAGTTCTGACATTCCATGTTGCTATTTTGAACTTGTTAGTTTTGCCACCAGTAGCTTGATGACGATCTGGCCTCACCTGTGGCTCGTGAGCTGCCCTACCGAATGAGGTTGTTCCAGAGGAACACCCATTAACGTCGTTCGTGACAAATCTTTTACTCTGAATAAGCATAACTGCTCTTGGGAGCTACACGGACTCTCCTCTAGCCTTTGGACTCCCTGTCTTACCCAAAAAGCAGCGGTGAAAGAAATATTTAGATTTTAAAATGGCCATAATCGTGTGCGATTTATATATAAGATGTAATGTATGAGTTTTTATTCTTGGTATTTTTTTTATTTTTGTATGTAAATGAAAGGTTGAAGGTTACACATATTTACATATTCACAACTACACCAAGGAAGGAAAACAGACGCAGTCAATAATGCTTCTTCACATAATCATATCAGCTTATAACTGCGTAAATCATTTGTTTGCATGATCAGCAAAATCAAATTAATCATCAGTTTATATGTTAGTCATCAGATTATATTGTTATCAACATAATCACTAAATAGTTTCCCTAATTTTTAGGTTCGATTCAGATTATAACAAATGCAACTAATTGGCAAGAATATATTCAGATGCATATATATAAAAATCAATAATATAAAAATTGTCCACCTAATAACCATCACTTCCATATTACACAAAAGAATATCAAAATCTTACATAGAACTATTACATCTTCACTGAGCTGTGATCATTCATTACCTTTTATAATCAGAATCACTAACAAAATGTTTACCTTAATGGATCAGGATTGATCGAGGGAGCCCACAGCATAGCTTGCATTCATCCACATCACATAATAGCAACCCTTGCTAACCTAACACATGTTGGTTCTCATCCGACGAATAAAATTTCTCATTCGCGCTTGAACTATAACATGGCTCCCCCGATCGCTGGCCTCATATGTGCTCAGCTTACAAAATCCTGACCAATTAAAATTCTGTCATCTTTTATACCTGGCCAGAGACGGAACTCTCAGAGTTGAGCACTTCCAGTACTAACCTTTGTCTGACCATTATTCGTATGCTCTAGGGTTACCAACCAACCTAGATAACTACTGCTTATCTAATCCCTACAGCGGGAGCCATGGGGTTTTAAGCTATGGCGTTTCGATGTTTGTACGGGTTTAGAATTTCAATATTTCCAATTATTAAGTACAATCGTACATGGGATCACAAACTGCACCCCTCCAAAATATTCCAACTCAGGTCCTAGTTCTTCGTGCCCCCAGCTTGCTGCCCTGATGATTTTTCCTAACATGACGAAATCAGAAACATAAACTCAGCACATTTTTTTTTACCTAAATCTGTAACCGCTCGTAAAGCACATAATGATCATAATCATCTATGGCAAATAATATTTCAGTTTAATGACAGAACATGAACGTAGCAAACATGACATCTGATAACGGAGAAAACACGAAACTGGATGTTTTAACGAACAAATAGCATCAACCAGAGAAAAAAGCGAGAAATTTACTGAAATCAAACACATAACGAAACCAAACGTGGCGTTCGTAATAACCACTTATCTTATATATCTTATATCTTTCCCGTGCTGTTAAACGTCACATGGGGCTCGCAAAGTAGTTCGCCAGTTTTTCCTGTCTTCAGCGAGTCTTTCAACCTCATCAAGGAATTTTATGCCTGTTAATTTGGCCTCTCTTAACAATGTCCTCTTCAGAGTTTCACGCGGTCTGCCTCTTTTTCTTTGGCCTGTTGTGTTCCACTTGATAGCTTGTTTAATTATAGCGTGTTAAATAATCACTAAATCTACTTAAGACCACTGGTTTTATACTCAAACACAGAAGTATATCAACAAATTGTGAGTTAGCCAACATATTCTTAGCACACATATTATTTCTTGCTAACTCACGACATCATATCCAAAATTCGCAGTGCAAAAAGCCCCAGGATCGGCACTTTATTTTCCAGGCTGGCTGTCTCCACCCAATTGAAACGAACAATAAATTCAGCTTTAAACTACATTTCACCTTGTTGCTACCTTTTTCTACTCGCGCCCAACCTTCGTGTCTCAGTCCCACTCACTCCGCTGCATTTTCTCCTTCTCACGGGTGGCGATTTCTGTTTTCATTTCCAGCCCTTTATATCCTTCCTCTCTAGTAAGCTTTGTTAACTCCCCTGTCCAGGCATGCATAACAGGTAGTCTTGTTCTCTCAGTGCTCTCTGTTCTTCTGAGCTTTCCTCCACCCATTCTCTCTACACCCATCCTCTCTACCTGGGCGGCTTTATTCGGGCCTTAGGTAAATGATGATGCAAGCTATGGCTATCTGTGGCACAACGTCATGTTGTTAACCATATGGTACCCTCTGTGATCATTTCTCAGGCACTCGTTGGCTTTCACTTCGCGCTCTACTACGTCTATCTGGGCGCATTTTGTGGCCAACTTTTTTTTACTAGCAGGAGGCCATAAAAGCAAAGTCTATATTTTTCATCCATTTTTTGTGTGTTTTTATTTGTTGTGTTGTTTTTGTATATGATGCTTGGAAAAAAGGTTTTTGCCAAAATATTGGATTATTATACATTCTTCATTTATATACACTCATCTTGCTTTCTTGCTTTCTACCCACTTTCCTCATTATTTCTATATTTTTGCAAAACGGAATCATAAACCTCCATTTATTTTCAGTGTTGGGAAGACTATTTTCAAAAATGTAATGGCTTATCTTTAATCTTTACATCTAATTTTGCAGTCATACTGTGTTTTAGATTCTTCTCTTTGACTGAAAAAAAAATCCGAAACAGGTTTATTTTATGTTGTTAACGTTGATATTTTATGTTGTTAACGTTGATATTTTATGTTGTTAACATTTATATCTTTGATCTACTCTCCTTCAAGTCCGTCACGCTCTACTTGAGCGTAACCTTGCTGTTGATGACTCATTCTGCGCATCCTGTTCTCCCACAGTTACATCCTACTCTCTGTCATTATCCATAAACTGAAGCCCGTCTTTAGGGCACAATTTCGCGTGTATCAGATCGTTTTCTCTCTTGTTTTAAAACGTTTTTTTTCCGTCTGAAACAGAAGCTAGGGCCGAACAATTAGGCTTAATACGCAGTATTATTGGTACAAACAGTAGCAATAACGAGTCTAAGCGGGACATTCTCAGCCTACCTTGTAAACAGTTCTCTGACATTTACATACAATTTCAAAGCAAAATCATTGAAAAATACTACATTCAAAACTTTTTTTAACATTCTCAAACAAAACAATAAAAACAAAACACAAAAAAATTTGCAACCATTATATGTGATCATATTTCTTGCAGCGTAGCCATTCGGACGTTTACAAAAATGTGCCTCTTGCGTGGATGTAATTTTCTTGCAGAAATACATGCCATTTTTTTCACCTGGATCCTCCATTGGCATTGATTATCTTTTATGCTGCCTCATTAAAACAGCATTAGACTTTTATATAGGACAAGAGTTACTCCATGACTGCATCGTTTCCGTGGCTTCCGTTTCCCTGACTGTGATCAGGTCATTTTAGCCCATTTCAATTAAAGTAATCATACAGATATGCGTGTTTACGTGTGTGTGCGATGCATGTGCTTGATAAAAGGTTTTTATTTCTGTTCAATTTGGCAAAAGCTGCAGGCATGCAAAGGTCTATAGGTTAACCTTGAACGTACTGGTTTGTGTGGAGTTGTTTGTGTTGATGAGACGGGCCTTGTGTGGAGTTGTTTGTGTTGATGTGACGGGACTGTTCTTTTCACCGCCCCAGCGCACAGCTGTGGGTGCCCCGGTACACAAATGTAAGTGCCCCGATCATTCAGCTGTATGGGGTCCTAGTACACAGTTGTAGATGCCCCAGTCATGCGGCTGTAGGTGTCCAGATCACTCAGTTTTAGGTGCCCCAGTACACAGCTGTATGTGTCCCATTACAAAGCAGTACACGCCTAGTACACAGCTGTAGGTGCCCTATCACACAGCTGTAGGTGTCCCAGTACACAGCAGTACACGCCTAGTACACAGCTGTAGGTGTCCCAGCACACAGCAGTTCACGCCTAGTACACAGCTGTAGGTGCCCTATCACACAGATGTAGGTGTCCCACTACACAGCAGTACGCAGCTGTAGGTGCCCCATCACACAGCTGTAGGTGCCCCAGCTTCCCAGTTTCAGGTACCTCAGCCAGTCAAATGTGGGTGCTGCAGGCACTCAGCTGTAAGTTTCCTGGTCAGTCAGCTGTAGGGGCCCCACTACACAGTTGGAGGTAACCAGGCTCCCTCTTCATGGACCTCAGTCATCAATCTATAGAAAATTTTGGCTCGATCCTGGACATGATGAAGGAAATGGGCTATGTATGTAATAGACCACATCACCCTCTAGTATGCCAACAGACCACATCACCCTCTAGTATGCCAACAGACCACATCACCCTCTAGTACGCCAACAGACCACATCACCCTCTAGTATGCCAACAGACCACATCACCCTCTAGTATGCCAACAGACCACATCACCCTCTAGTATGCCAACAGACCACATCACCCTCTAGTATGCCAACAGACCACATCACCCTCTAGTATGCCAACAGACCACATCACCCTCTAGTGTACGAACAGACAATATCACCCATTAGTTTGCCACCAGAACACATCACCTTCTAGTGTGCCAACAGACAACATCACCCTCTAGTGTGCCAGCAGACCACATCACCCTCTAGTGTGCCAGCAGACCACATCACCCTCTAGTGTGCCAGCAGACCACATCACCTTCTAGTGTGCCAGCAGACCACATCACCCTCTAGTGTGCCAGCAGACCACATCACCCTCTAGTGTGCCAGCAGACCACATCACCCTCTAGTGTGACAGCAGACCACATCACCCTCTAGTGTGCCAGCAGACCACATCACCCTCTAGTGTGCCAGCAGACCACATCACCCTCTAGTTTGCCAACAGACCACATCACCTTCTAATGTGCCAACAGACAACATCACCCTCTAGTGTGCCAGCAGACCACATCACCCTCTAGTTTGCCATCAGATCGCGGTGCATGTCGACACAAACACTACATTTTTTCCTATGTTTAAGCAACATGTAACAGGAGAAGAAAATAAAGATCGCCAACACAACACACGTCTACATCTGTCAGGTCAGGAACATGTCAAGAAACAAAATGCAAATGTAAAATACAAAAATAACTTTTACTACCCAGAATAAAGTATAAAGTGCTTAAACGAGCTACCGTACTCTATAAACAATAAAAATACTGCAGATACCAGAATGTGTAATGGCTGGCCCGGAGATAAACAATGAATAAATAATCTATCACATTGGCCATAGTCTCCAAGTCCTTGCGCCATAATAGAGAACAATTATAAGTTTCGATAACGTGAAAAACTTATATAATATCAGGGGAAGATAAATCTTTGTTACTTAGTGATTTAATCACATTACAGATTACTGAAATGTCTGTTATTCAGAGACGTAAAACGGAAATAAGAAGGTTGAAGAGTTTGCTAATGAACAGAGAGAAAGAGCCCTCTTGGACCTTACAGACAATATCTTCAGCAACACCGTGCAGGATTATGCGGATAATTTTATCCTTGAAGGTGACAATAAATATTCGACTCTTGATCTTCCACATCGTGCCCCTACCTACAATATTGCTTTGTGCATTTGCCGTCTACTCGAAAAAAATGGTCTTAAGGTACACGGGGAGATTTTAAAATAGTAAAATAGTAAAGTTGATGTGAAAGGTTTATGTGACAGAGTACAATGAGTGCGTTGTTTTACTGTTGCAAGAAATTTACAGCAGAAAACAGGAGAAGATCAAAAACAGTTTTTCTCGTGCGACTTGAGTTAACGGGGGTTTTAGAAAGTGCTAGGGTTATAAAATTTAAACATTCAATGGCAGGACAAGATCAGAAACTAGTAGGTCTGGGAAACGACAGGACAAGAACCTATGAACCTACAAATCATGTCTAGGAAATGGAGGTGGATTGGCCACACTCTGAGAACACCCGACACCAGCACAGCAAGACAGGCACTGACATAGAATCCTCAGGGAAATAAAAAAACGAGGAAGACCTAGACTTACTTGCAGAAGAGAAAATAGTGCTCAGAGACAAGGGATACACATGGAAGGAAGCAGAGAATAATTCCAAGAACGAGGATGACTGGAGAGCCTCTATCCGTGGCCCATGCTCTCAGGGGAGTGAAAGGCGATGATGAGGGTTATAAAACTGATTTTTGTTAGTAATTCGGGAGGAACATGGAGAGGATAGAGAGATGAATTTTTGATAGGATGAGAATAAGATGTTTGTTAAAGAGAGCTTTTTTTAATTGTCGGTATTTTCAGACAGTTTTCAGTAGAGTTAATCATGAGAGCTAAAGATAGTTCGGTTATCTGATGGTTAGACCAGAAATGTGGCTATAATTGTACATTGTTTTCAAGATGTATAGTGTTATTCTTGTTGTCCTTTTTAAGACAGCCAGTTTAGCTGTCAGTCAATTCAAATTACAGTAGAACGTGTACGGTGTGTTTTTGTGAGAAAATTCTTTGTGTTGGTTCATACAATTGTGAGTATGGAAGTTAGATAGTTTTTTTTTCCTCTCTCACTCCCTCCTTGACTCGGTTCTCTTCTTCCCAGTGGCAAACAAGCTCTTGCCGGGAAGCTGTGCTTGTGTGTGTTGTTGTTTTTTTTTTTTTGGTATTGTTCCTGCCTTGTGGTAGTAGTTTACTCATTCGCCATTTACTTCACCCTTATTTTGCTCATTAATAAATATTGTTATCTCCCTTGCTACACCATTGGATCTGTGTTGACTACCTGTCACAGTTCTATCTTGTAAGTCTGCAAGTTTTTCCGTCAAAATTTTTATACGTTGTCCTACTGAACTGAACTGATGGCCTGCATGAAGGATCGTGTACTCTGGAGAAGCATAATAGCCAACGCCAGTCGGCAAGGCACCTGATGATGATGATGATGTCCTAGTGTCCAGAGTGCTTGGGATGTTGACGTTCTAAGTGTTTAACCAAGAACGTAGAGTTACAAGATCTACAGACAGATCTGCCATAAGTCAGCTGAAAAAGTAAAGCACTAGGAGATGCATCTAATAGAAGTAGCCGGTGATGGCTACGCTCCTCTGTAGACAGTTATTAAAAACTGTTCTCTGGGGTCGATCTATTAAAAATTATCTTTGGCTTCTTTTTTCGCCCAAGCTGAAAAATGCTGGCAACCATTCTTCCTTGGCAACTTGAAGAAGATATGGCTGAACTATGAGCACATGGAATAATGCACGCGTAGATTTTACGACATGGGCAAACACGACAAGCTCTGCAAACTACCAAAATGAGTTAACGATCTCCAGGCATATATGCCCACATCTGCTCGACAATCAGTGACTCGTGAACCAAACAGCAGCAGCTGTACTCCTATTATGAGAACGCCCAAATAGAAAAGATATTCTTTCACATAATAGAAACTGTAAAGTTAAACGGCCGTTTGTTTGAAGATGCAGAAGGATCGCGTACTCTGGAGAAGCATAATAGCCAACGCCAGTCGGCACGGCACATGATGATGATGATGATGATAGATATATATATATGGGTATACAACCGTCTCAGCCGACTTTGAATCAAGAAAATTCTCCTACTTCCGTGGGGAAAGTTATATTCAGAAGGTTCCTTGACCAATGGTTGTGATTGTTCATAAAATTCATATCCTTTATGAGGTGATATTCAGAAAACCTATTGCTCCTGGGATGTGATAGTCAGAAACTTTCTTGCCCTAGGGGTATGATATTCTGAAACTTTCTTCACCTAGGGGTTTGGTATTCAGAAAGTTTCTTGCCCCAAGGTTGTGATAATCATAAAATTTCTTGCCCTAGAGGTATTATATTTTGAAAATGTCTTGTCCTAGGGGTATGATATTCTGAAAGTTTCTTGCCCCAGGGATGTGATATTCAGAAAGTTTCCTGTCCCAAGGATGTGATATTCAGAAAGTTTCCTGTCCCAAGAATGTGATATTCAGAAAATTTCCTGTTCCAAGGATGTGATATTCAGAAAGTTTCCTGTCCCAAGGATGTGATATTCAGAAAATTTCCTGTTCCAAGGATGTGATATTCAGAAAATTTCCTGTTCCAAGGATGTGATATTCAGAAAATTTCCTGTTCCAAGGATGTGATATTCAGAAAATTTCCTGTTCCAAGGACGTGATATTCAGAAAATTTCCTGTTCCAAGGATGTGATATTCAGAAAATTTCCTGTTCCAAGGATGTGATATTCAGAAAATTTCCTGTTCCAAGGATGTGATATTCAGAAAATTTCCTGTTCCAAGGATGTGATATTCAGAAAATTTCCTGTTCCAAGGATGTGATATTCAGAAAATTTCCTGTTCCAAGGACGTGATATTCAGAAAATTTCCTGTTCCAAGGATGTGATATTCAGAAAATTTCCTGTTCCAAGGACGTGATATTCAGAAAGTTTCCTGTCCCAAGAATGTGATATTCAGAAAATTTCCTGTTCCAAGGATGTGATATTCAGAAAATTTCCTGTTCCAAGGACGTGATATTCAGAAAGTTTCCTTCACCAAGGACGTGATATTCAGAAAGTTCCCTGCCCCAGAGATGTGATATTTAGAAAGTTTTCTACCCCAGGGAAGTGATATTCAGAAAGTTTCCTGCCCCAGGGATGTGATATTCAGAAACGTCCCCTGCCTCTGGGATATGATATTGAGAAAGATCCTTGCTCCGAAGATGTAATATTCAGAAAGATTCTTGCTCTTAATATGTAAAAGTTCCTTTCTTGGGCGATGTGATATCAAGAACATTCCTTGCTTGGGCGATGTAATATCAAGAAAGTTCCTTGCTCCGAAGATGTGATATTCAGAAAGATTCTTGCTCTTAATATGTGAAAGTTCCTTATTTGGGCGATGTAATATGAAGAAAGTTCCTTGCTTGGGGGATGTAATATGAAGAAAGTTCCTTGCTTGGGGGATGTAATATGAAGAAAGTTCCTTGCTTGGGGGATGTAATATGAAGAAAGTTCCTTGCTTGGGGATGTAATATGAAGAAAGTTCCTTGCCCAGGAAAAATTTTACAATTTTATTAATTCCTTGCTATTGTTGTATTCACCACTCATCACAACCCTGTTTGTTTATTTATTTATAGAGGAACAGAAAGATCCTTTAATTGAAGTCTGAGAGTTTGAAGGGATTTCTGATGTTGAGAAAGAAAACATTTCAGATCCGTTTACTTGGCAATCTCCACATCGTGAACAACAAAACATACATATCTTTTACTCAGATAACTCATAAAAGTTTCTGAATTAGAAATTTAACTCCCTGGCTTGCAAGATTTCACGGTTTCTATATCTGTGGAAGTGCTTATCAAAATATATGTATACATCAAAGCTGATAAGATTTCAAAGTGTCGCTCTATAAGGGCAAGAGCTGTTTCATATCAGATCTATCCATGTTCCGTAAACAACTCAAGGCGTGCCCCTTTTCTTTTTTTCTTAGCGTCCTTCAAACATTTCATTTACATTTCAGCATCTTTCTGTCTATATCAGTGTTAGCTTGCTTGCTTAAATTTATTTACATGGTTTGAAACAGCTTCAATTTTTCCGCCAGGAAATTTTTTTTGTTAGAAAACGTGGATTAGAACTTACATTTTAAAAGACGTCGTTTTCGTTGAGCGCAATGCCCGCAGAATGCCGGAATATCAGGATGAGGCTTTCCTGCTTGTCTTATTCTGAACCCGCCTGCAGCACTGAAAGCCCGAGACCACTTCATGCCGGGCAGCATCTCTGCTGGAAAATCATCCGCGGACACAGTGGACGATAAATACCGCATCAGCTCCACGAAGAAGAAAAAAAAAAGATATTTGGTCCCTTTTTACAGATTAAGGACCCTAAGACTTTGAGTTTAGTGCATTTTTATCTGATCAAGAGACTAAACGCCTTCAATTTGTGAATACACAAGCTCAGTACGCGATTAGTTTCAATCTTTTAAGGTTTTAAAATCTAGGCCTGGTGTAAATGGACTGTTCTGAAAATCGGCTTTAACAAAATTGCCAGAGAGAAAAATAACTGCTAATCCCTTACTATGTGTTTTGTTTTGTTTTTCGGAGGGGGTGTCTAATAAGAGCTCATGCCGGCATCAGGATTCATGGATGCAACCTGACTACCTGTTTAGAAATCTGAGCATACGAAATTAAACGAAGAAGAAGAAGAAAAGAAAGAAAGAAGAAGAAGAAAGAAGAAGAAGAAGAAAAAGAAGAAGAAGAAGAAAAAGAAGGAGGAAAAACGAAGAAGATGAACGAATAAGAAGAAGCAAAAGAAGGAAAAAAAAATAAGAAGAAGAAGAAGGAAGAAGAAAAAGAACGACGAAGAAGGAGGAGGAAGAAAAAGAAAGAAGAAGAACGAAGAAAAGAAAGAAGAAGACGAAGGAAGAAGAAGAAAGAAGAAGAACGAAGAAGAAGAACAAAGAAGTAGGAAGAAGAAGAACGAAGAAGAAGGAGGAGGAGGAAGACGAAAAAGGAAGAAGAAGAAGGAAGAAGAAGAACAAGAAGAAGGAGGAGGAGAAAGAAGAAGAACGAAGAAGAGGAAGGAAGAACGAAGAAGAAGAATGAAGTAGAAGAAGGAAGAAGAAGAAGAAGAAAGAAGAAGAGAGAAAGAAGAAGAAGAAGAAGAAGAAGAAGAAAGAACGAAGAAGATGAAGAAAGAAGAAAGAAGAAGTAGAACGAAGATTCTATCATCATAGCCTCATCATCATCTGGTGCCGACTCCCTGTCCATCTCTTGACGTTGTCCACCCATCTATATCGCTGTCTTCCTCTTGCTCTTTTCCCTTCACTCTTGCCTTCGAGAAGGGTCTTCAGTATAGTATTATATCTCTTGGCGTGCCCAAAGTATCTTAGTTTGTCTTGTTTTCATGATTTTCAATGTTTCTCTTTTGACCTCCAACTGGTTTAGCACTTCTTTGTTTGTTTTCTGTTCTGGCAGCTCTATTTTTCTGTATGTCCACATTTTAATGGCATCTGTTTTCTATTATGTTATCTTATTCGAAGTCCAGGCTTCTACACCATAAAGGAATATTGAGTATATGTAGCATTTTATGAAAGTGATAAACCCCAACAAGATCAAAATCCTGTGGTGCTCATTACATTCCTGACCTTCGAAGACCACCCTTCCGGCGGTGCAGTGCAATGGCCAATAAATCGAGAGGGAACAACTTGTGAAATACCTTGAGATTGTTTGACAGGGCGCTATCTTTCAATTATCACGTGGACATGGTTATTCAGAAAGCAAAGAAAAGGGCTCAGGCAGTGAAGGTCATGGCAGATCCCTGTCTGCCAGAACGGACACACTCTTCCTGCTAATGCGGGGGTTGGTGATGTCGGTGGTGGGGTGTAGCCTCAGTCTTCTGACTCTATCCACGACTCAGATAATCAAGCTTGAAAGAATCCAAAATGAAGTCATGTGAGCAGTTCCGGGATGGTCTGATCATAGCTGTGTGTTACTTGCTGGATATCCCCAGCGTGAAAGTAAGACACAAGTATGCGCAAATGAAGACGTGACTCGGGAATGTTGGCACGGCAGACCTTCCCCTTCCATCAGAGCTGAACTCAGCAAAAGGCAAGCGTATCAAGCAAGTGAGATCATGGATGGCAGAGGCAGAAGAGACGCTGTGAGCAGTCTGTGATCCAGAGCAGATTCCCCGTAGAATCGGAATGGACTAAAGTGTCAAATATGCAGAACCTAATGAAGGTCACGATCCAGCTTGATCGTGGATGCAGAGACTGGGCTTAGGGTAAAACAGAAGACCAGGTGCAGGGACAGATTCAGCATCACATGACCCTGCGATCTTAACGATGGTCACGTGGTACGAGGCCTAAACAGTGGATGGGGCTATTTCGCCTACCACAACGGCAAACCATCTGCGAGTAAATCAGGACCCTTTGCAGCCATCACTTCCAGCATGAGATTGTAGGTGCAGGCAGCATCAGAAGCAGTTTCCTGGTTGGTGGAGCAGGACGACTCGCATGAGATCATTGTAACAGAATCTCAGGACATGTTACGAAGAATCAAGAGGCATTTCTTCTCCAAGTGGTGGGTCCAGCTTCTAGAGGGCTCTCGGTTATCCAGTTTGACGTGGATCTACTGCCCGGGTCATGCGGGAGTCAAAGGCAATGAGAAAACAGAAAAGTTAGGCACAGCATCACTTCAGTGGATGTTGGAACGGGAGGCGGAGCACATATGGGAATGCCCGGAGTGCGGCGATGCTAGTTCTGATTAGAGTCACGGTTACAGAAATCTACCATATGTCATCTCATTTGCTGTGAAATTTGTTTTGACGTAAGGATCTTGATTCTGCTGAATGTTTGTTTTGCCATTCCTATTCGTCTGTTAATTTCCATTTCACATTTTCCTTTGTTATCACATATCCTAAATATTTGAAACTTTTTCGCATGTTCCAGTAATTCTCCATTTATTTTTATATTTATGCCTGGTTTTGCTTCTTCTCTGCTGATTACCATGGCATTTGTCTTTCTGATATTTATTTCCAGTCCGTACTTTTGACTTTTGCCGTTTATTTATGTCACAAAATTCTGTAGGTCTTTTTGGTTCTCTGCCATCAGCACGGTATCAACTGCATATCTTAGGTTATTGATTGCTGTTCCATTAATTTTTAGTCCAGACTTCTCGCTAGTTTCTTTGAGTATCTACTCCGTATAAAGGTTAAACAGACATAAAGAAAGGGCACATCCTTGTCTGACCCCTCTCTTTTGGTGTTGAGTAGTTGTTTTGTTTTGTTTTGTTTCGGGGAGGGGGCACAAAATTGGTGTCTGCTCGTAGAATAGATTGTTTATTATTCTGATCCCTGCTCCAAATTTAGCTTCTTTATTATTCTGATGTCTTTGCCATCTACATTAATCTAATTCAGACAATCTATCACCTATTCGTGATGTCTGACTTTGTCGAAAGCTTTTGTGTAATGTATAAAACAAACGTAGATGTTCCTTTTTACTTCCATATACTTCTCATCGACCTAATGCTATCTTTATAAGACCTTATATCTTTATAGAGACCTTATATCTTTATAGAGACGATGTCAAATGTTCAAATAATGACAAGTCTCAGTAGACGCCTTTCATGTTTTAGAAGTCAATGCAGTTTTCATATCTCAGGAGACAGTTTTACATGTAATGTTCAGAAGACAGTTTTCAAGCAGATGGATGTTTGTTGCTTGTGGGAGCCGTCGAAGGATCACTTTTTTTGGTTCAGCGTTCTACCTTCCAGTTTGCTCCTTCATTTTCTTCTTAGACAGCATAACTCTCCTTTCCAGAATCTCTCCCTCTCTCTCTCTCTCTAATTCTTTCTCTCTCTGTTTCTTTCTTTCTTTCTCTCTCTTTCTTTCTCTCTCTTTCTCTCTCTCTTTCTTTCTCTCTCTCTCTTTTTCTTTCGCTCTTGCTCTCTATCTTCCTCCTTCTCTTTCGCTCTCTCTCTTTCACTCTGCTGCTTTCTTTCTGCTGGTCATCTTTTGGAATACTCTCCCATCCTGTATACAAAATATAAACTATACTCCTTCCTACAACTACAAGCTTTCCCAATATCTATTTGATGTCGACTACATGCCTCCATGAATCATAAAACTTAAAAGTTATCTTAAACTGCTCTTACAGACATCGAATATAGTTAATTGTTTATTCTGAATAGTCCCGAAATTTTTGTTTAGTAGATAGTCATTTATATATGTATGTAGTTACTTCTATACTGAGTGAATGTTTAAGAGTGAAACGTAAATGTTATATTTTATTTTATGTCTCTCAGCTTCAATGTTAGTTATGTTTGTTACATGAATAGCATATTTGTAGAATGTCTGGAATAGAGTGAAAGATGTATGATAAAGGGCAGAATGTCAGACAGGCCTGCGTGCCCAATTTTTAACCCTTTTGAAATAAAGATCAATCAATCAATCTCTTCCTCTCTTTCTCTCTCTCTCTGTCTGTCTGTTTCTCTCTCTTTCTCTCTCTCTTTCTTTCTCTCTCTCTTTGTTTTTCTCTCTCTTTCTTTCTTTCTCGCTCTCTATCGTTTCCCTCTCTTTCTCTCTCTCTTTCTCTTTTTCTCTCTCTTCTTTCTCTCCCTCTCTCTCTCTCTCTCTCATATTAATTATTGTTCTAAGACCTCTGGTAAAGACCTACGCACTTGTGTTGAATCCAATATGAAGAATATGAACTTCCTTGCCGTATTTCAAAGAAATAAAATAGCTACGAGCACTCCGAAGAAGTAAATTACGCGAGGTTGGACGAGATATGATTTCCTTCCATGTCATGCTCCTAGGTCATGTGATTACCGATACAGGGCGAAGCTTCCGTTTTCAATCCATCTATCCGGGCTGCGTAGCACTGGGCTCGGACCAGCCACTAGTCCCAGGCTTAAACCTGATGTGACATTCTACCGAAAGCCAGTCTCAATGAAATGACAAACCCTGCATAACCTAACCTGCAGTTACTTGTCCTGGATGTTTAGAGCTGTCTAATTTGGAAACATTCAAGATGGCAGGTTTTACTCCAGATCCACAAATGGTTAAATCTTTTAGGAGCACTTGGATATTTTCCACAGAAATTTTAGCCGTATAAGGAGAAGTTCAGAAGTATTTAGAAGATTTTAGAGATTTTTAGAATTGATCCAGATTGATATTTTCGTAGTTTAGAAATGAGTACTTCAGGAAATCTAGACAACAGTCTGTTTCATGATTCAACTGTTTTAGAGTTTCTGGCTAAACTGGGGACAGGACTGGCTAAACTGAGGACAGGACTGGCTAAACTGGGGACAGGACTGTCCTTCGGGCACTAAAAATTGCTGGCCCTGGCAACACTTCCATATATTTCAAGTCCTTCTTATTCTTCTTCATTTTCATGGTGGAGCAGAAAACACACGAGAGAATCAGTCTATTCTAGACCATGGCACGTGCAGGGACATTAGGTCATATGTGGCATTTTCCCTGAGAAGTCCTAGATCACCCGTCCTAGTACCCCATTCAACCTTATATCTACAAATCCCACCATCCTGCTACATCATTCAACCTTATATCTACAAATCCTGCTACCTCATTCAACATTATATCTACAAATCCCACCATCCTGCTACATCATTCAACCTTATGTCTACAAATCCCACCATCCTGCTACATCACAACCTTATATCTACAAATCCCACCATCCTGCTACATCATTCAACCTTATATCTACAAATCCCACCATCATGCTACCTCATTCAACCTTATATCTACAAATCCCACCATCCTGCTACCTCATTCAACCTTATATCTACAAATCCCACCATCCTGCTACATCATTCAACCTTATATCTACAAATCCCACCGTCCTACTACATGAGGCTCCTCCACATGAGGAGGTGTACTGGTGTAGGGGACGATCACCTTCATGGGAAGAAGTGACCTGATGTGAATTGAAGGACGCCTGAATGCCCATCGATACATCGCTGAAATTCTTCATCTTCACGTCCTTCCAATTCTAGCTGCACCAGGCTCAATTTTTCAGCAGGATAACGCTCGACCTTATGTGGCACAACTCACCACCCAGTTCCTCGCTGACAACAACGCCCATACCATTCCGTGGCCATCCATGAACCCAATAGAACATTTATGGGATGAACTCAACAGACAAGTCCACCAGCGAGACGTGACGCCAACCAATCTCTGACAATTGTCTCTTGCACTGCGGGAAGAGTGGGCAGCCATACCACAACAACAGATCCAACAGCTAATCCAATCCATGTCAAGGAGATGTCGTTCTCTGATACAGGCCAAAGGAGGCCATACACCTTACTGAAACGGAGGCCTCAGTCGCAAAGAATAAAAGTCCAAACTAAATTTAATGAATATCATTGCATTGTTTAAGTTTCTTCATGCAAAGACAGAAACATTACTTCCGTAAAATAAAATTTTGATACAAGTTTAAAATTCGGTGTCCATTACGACTACAGTAGTGTTGCGTTTTATTTTTGAGCTGTCATGCCATAGAAGCGTCTAGGCATTCCTTGTAAGTACCTATACTTTCTTTGACCTATCGGCACACCACAGGATGTCGTGACCTGCGTCACACCTGGCTACCTGTTCCCAGCTCCGGACAGAACCGTCTATCTGTCGCTACAGCAGGATGACTAGACAGAACCGTCCCCACAGCAGGATGACTAGACAGAACCGTCCCTACAGCAGGATGACTAGACAGAACCGTCCCTACAGCAGGATGACTAGACAGAACCGTCCCCACAGCAGGATGACTAGACAGAACCGTCCCTACAGCAGGATGACTAGACAGAACCGTCCCTACAGCAGGATGACTAGACAGAACCGTCCCCACAGCAGGATGACTAGACAGAACCGTCCCCACAGCAGGATGACTAGACAGAACCGTCCCCACAGCAGGATGACTAGACAGAACCGTCCCCACAGCAGGATGACTAGACAGAACCGTCCCCACAGCAGGATGACTAGACAGAACCGTCCCCACAGCAGGATGACTAGACAGAACCGTCCCCACAGCAGGATGACTAGACAGAACCGTCCCCACAGCAGGATGACTAGACAGAACCGTCCCCACAGCAGGATGACTAGACAGAACCGTCCCCACAGCAGGATGACTGGACAGAACCGTCCCCACAGCAGGATGACTAGACAGAACCGTCCCTACAGCAGGATGACTAGACAGAACCGTCCCTACAGCAGGATGACTAGACAGAACCGTCCCCACAGCAGGATGACTAGACAGAACCGTCCCTACAGCAGGATGACTAGACAGAACCGTCCCTACAGCAGGATGACTAGACAGAACCGTCCCCACAGCAGGATGACTAGACAGAACCGTCCCCACAGCAGGATGACTAGACAGAACCGTCCCCACAGCAGGATGACTAGACAGAACCGTCCCTACAGCAGGATGACTAGACAGAACCGTCCCCACAGCAGGATGACTAGACAGAACCGTCCCCACAGCAGATGACTAGACAGAACCGTCCCCACAGCAGGATGACTAGACAGAACCGTCCCTACAGCAGGATGACTAGACAGAACCGTCCCCACAGCAGGATGACTAGACAGAACCGTCCCCACAGCAGGATGACTAGACAGAACCGTCCCTACAGCAGGATGACTAGACAGAACCGTCCCCACAGCAGGATGACTAGACAGAACCGTCCCTACAGCAGGATGACTAGACAGAACCGTCCCTACAGCAGGATGACTAGACAGAACCGTCCCCACAGCAGGATGACTAGACAGAACCGTCCCTACAGCAGGATGACTAGACAGACCTGAACCACGATCTTAGCCGCCAGAGATGAACACGCTGATTACTACAGCAGGATGACTGGACAGACCTGAACCACGATCTTAGCCTCCAGAAATGAACACGCTGATTACTACACCTCTCAGACAGCCAAATAAGACTTACAACAAGTTTGAAACACCGCAGACAAAATAAGACTAAAAACAAGTTTGAGGCATCGCAGACAAAATTAGACTAACAACAAGTTTAAAACACCGCACACAAAATTAGACAAACAAGTCTGAAACATCACAGACACAATTAGACTAGCAACAAGTTTGAAACACCACAGACAAAATTAGACTAGCAACAAGTTTTGAAACATCGCAGACAAAATTAGACTAACAGCAAGTTTGAAACATCGGAGACAACATAGGACTTACAAGTTTGAGACATCGCAGACAAAATCATATCAGAAACAGATGGCAGCTTACGTGCACGCCAGATTTTTCTCACACCCCTCTACAAACTTTGGTTTATTTACCACAGAATAAACTGTTTTGTGTAAATCATCTTCCCCACTACCTTGTCACGTTCTATTCCAAAAAGTGTTGCCGATCTTATAGTTCTGTCTTGCCTGTCATCTAATATCTACACGTAACTGATAAACCACATCACTCTGTGGCATAAACCACACAACTTTGTGGCTTCCAGTTGCACATTTTCCACGACTCATTAAGCCACACAAGAAAAACTTCCATTAACATTTTTCCCCTTGCCTACAATGAGGGAGATAGATTTATCACACAAATTCTTGCTGCCTTCACGCTTTCAAGTATGTACCTACGTGAGCTTTGTCTTCCTGGAGTGTATAATATAATTTTAGATTAATGTATAATTCTGCTACGTCCAATACGGCTTTTTTATACGGTTATCTTCTCCTGCTCTTCAGTTTTAATTTATAGCGTCAGCATTTCAGCCTGGAATTTCATGCTATATGAAAGCAGTGCCAATGAATTTCTAAAGTGACACCTCATGAAATTTTCTGAATTATTACCGTATAATATACGGATTGTGACTGCGAAATAAACCAGAATAGGTTTTAACCCTTACATACGCATATTTGAAAAACGAGGACCTATGGGGTAACTCATTTATTTACAGTTTGAACTGCCAGGTTGGTTCATTTACATATTATTTTTTAACTGTATTTTAAATCTGGCTTCCGTTTTTTTTCCCTGCCTTCTGCCGCTACCGTATAAAGGGGTGGCTGAAATGAATATATGTTTGTCCCCTAAAGCAAGGCCGGTTTGTTATCCTGGTTTATTTAGTTTTGGTCTCTTTTTTTTTTCCTTTTGGTTCTAAATGAGTGTGCGCTTACACTACCTTTTTTGATACGGGAATGTCTGTGTGTGTGCGCATGCGTGGGGAAGGGGGAGGGGTCGCAGACTATCAGAACTGCTGTAACATTCCACACAAAGCAGTAACAATGCAGTGACTTGGAAAAAAAAATGCTCTGTAATGTCCCGAAACGACCAAATAAAACTTGAAGAGTAGAGTTCTGAAAGTAATGTAATTTAAATGATCTCAGTGAGCATTTCAGAAACGTTAGTTTGTCGTGAAACAACTTTCGTAAATGAAATATCACGTGGCGTTCATGAAAGCCACGTCAAGTTTGTTACTTCTTAGGGACGCTCTGAGAACCCTTGACACCACCATACCCGCGTGTATGTTACTCGTGTAACATTAACATTTATAATGTAAGAATGTAGCATTAACATTTAACACGTAGAACAGAAAGGATGTTGAGCAATAGAGGGCTCACCTGGGCAAGAGCAGAAAAAAAGGCGAAGGACAGGCATTTGTGGAAAACCCTTGCGGAAGCCCCATGTGCCCTGGGCACTTAAGGTTCAGAGAGAGATGTAACATTCACATGTAACATGTAGGAATGTGGCAATTAAAATTTAAAATGTAGGAATGTAACATTAACATGTAAGAATGCAACAATTAACATTCGATATGTAAGAATGCAAAATTTAACATGTAAGAATGTAACATTTAACATTTCATATATAGGAATATAACATTAACATTTAGTCTGTATGAATACAACAATTAACATTTAACATGTAGGAATGTAACATTCACGTTCAACATATTTGTTAAAGAATGTAACAATTAACATTTAACATCACTACAAATCTGTCACTGATGTAAGAATGTAGTACTGACATCCCGCATCCATTCGAGCCTGTTACTAATTTACAAATCTAAGATTTCTCTTTAACAAGTCATATTATTATTTTTTGTCGCCCTCTGCCAGCTACCTCTGAATTCTCCTCACTAACTAGTAACTGATTCTCCTCACTAACTAGTAACTGATTCTCCTCACTAACTAGTTACTGATTCTCCTCACTAACTAGTAACTGATTCTCCTCACTAACTAGTAACTGATTCTCCTCACTAACTAGTTACCGATTCTCCTCACTAACTAGTTACTGATTCTCCTCACTAACTAGTAACTGATTCTCCTCACTAACTAGTTACTGATTCTCCTCACTAACTAGTTACTGATTCTCCTCACTAACTAGTTACTGATTCTGTTTTTAAAAAAAACATGAACCATTTACTAATCTGTCACATACCCAATCCAGGAGTTTCCGTTTTCTGCAATCACTTGTCTTTCTAATCACATCGCTAATCTTTCTTTTCTTGTGCCAAATAGTCAGCTCCACAGAGGATTGTAGAAATGGCTTAGTTTTATCAGTAAGGTGTTATTCTCAGTTACGTCTTTGGGGACAAAAATCTGTAATACTAGATAAATCGGTTAATTAAAAAAAAGTTTTTTTCAGATGAAATGTGTGATGCTACAATCCAAGACAAGAGATAACGTTGGTTTGTAGGTGGTTACAAGACAAGTAGTAAACTTGTCCCCAAACAAATATTACATGGTGAATTTCTGAAGACTAGAAGTTGCAAAGTCTATAAGAAAAAAAAACTAAATTCCCTCCATACTAAATGTTGACGCAGTTTTAGATGAATGTTTCGGCCAAACACCAGAGGAAATAACACCTTGCTGCCAGAAGTACTTCTGGAGCCACTGACTTCGATTACTGAGGAAAGACCCTGACGGTGGTTAGTATATAGTTGCTACAGATGACATTTGGCTCATTACCAAAAATAGCACTAAGATGGATACCTTGGTGGTACAGAAGTAAGGGTAGATCACAGGGAACGTCGCGGAAGAATAAGAATTGGCTCACCTGGGAAAGAGTGGGGGAAAAGGTGAAAGAGAGGTGTTTCTTACTTGCGAAAGTCACAGGTGTCTTGGCTACTTAAAGCTTCAGAGAGAGAGAGAGAGAGAGAGAGAGAGAAGAGAGAGAGAGAAGTTATGAAGTAAAGCCCAGTAAAGAGACATTTGTAGTAAGCTACAATCAAGAAATAGAGACATTTGTGGTAAGCTACAATAAAGAAATGAAAACATTTGTGGAAAGCTAAAATCAAGAAATGAAAACATTTGTAGTAAGCTAAAATCAAGAAATGAAAACATTTGTGGAAAGCTAAAATCAAGAAATGAAAACATTTGTGGTAAGCTACAATCAAGAAATGAAAACATTTGTGGTAAGCTACAATCAAGAAATGAAAACATTTGTGGTAAGCTAAAATCAAGAAATGAAAACATTTGTGGTAAGCTACAATCAAGAAATGAAAACATTTGTGGTAAGCTACAATCAAGAAATGAAAACATTTGTGGTAAGCTACAATCAAGAAATGAAAACATTTGTGGTAAGCTAAAATCAAGAAATGAAAACATTTGTGGTAAGCTACAATCAAGAAATGAAAACATTTGTGGTAAGCTACAATCAAGAAATGAAAACATTTGTGGTAAGCTACAATCAAGAAATGAAAACATTTGTGGTAAGCTAAAATCAAGAAATGAAAACATTTGTGGTAAGCTACAATCAAGAAATGAAAACATTTGTGGTAAGCTACAATCAAGAAATGAAAACATTTGTGGTAAGCTACAATCAAGAAATGAAAACATTTGTGGAAAGCTAAAATCAAGAAATGAAAACATTTGTGGTAAGCTACAATCAAGAAATGAAAACATTTGTGGTAAGCTACAATCAAGAAATGAAAACATTTGTGGTAAGCTACAATCAAGAAATGAAAACATTTGTGGTAAGCTAAAATTAAGAAATGAAAACATTTGTGGAAAGCTACAATCAAGAAATGAAAACATTTGTGGTAAGCTAAAATTAAGAAATGAAAACATTTGTGGAAAGCTACAATCAAGAAATGAAAACATTTGTTGAAAGCTAAAATCAAGAAATGAAAATATTTGTGGAAAGCTACAATCGTTCAACGGTGTGTCCCTGTGGCATCATTTGTGATAAACTACAATAAAAAAAACAGAAACATTGTAAGTCCTCCAACAGAGATTTTCTTCCATTAGCAATGAGTTCCAGGGCTACCTGGGAGAGACAGTGCCAGATTGAAAGCGGCTGTTTCCGAGGAGAAGGGGGATGGGGTGTGGCAGCATCACGAAAAGGAAACGAAAATTCAAAACTGAAAAGTGAGAACGCATGCGCAAAGAGATTGCGCACTGTACCGGTACTGTGGCTGAGTCAGTCAATTAGATATTGGTAGAATCAGCAATGATACCAGTCGCTGCTCAGACGTAAAGTGCACATCAAGTTCCATAAACACTTTCATAATCATTATCATCATAATCATCATCATCATCATGAGAGAAATGGCATTATTATTTCAGGAAAATTTAATTTCGCAACATGGCTGAAGATGTCCGTGTATTGGCCTTTCTTCTAGATTACTGCATTATTTCTTTTGTCTACTGTCTACTTTGTGGCCATAGAAAGTGATTAACAGCAACACACAAAACAGTTTAACTCATGATAAAAGAAAACACAAGCAAGCAGCATTACACTTATAATCAATCGCTGCATCGTCAAACATTTGTTTCTGTCTTTTAGTCTCTCTTAAAAACTCACAAAATTGGACATAAAGTCGAATTAGAGTTTCCAACAGGCCCTGTAATTATGTGAGATATTTCTATAACGAGTTCTGATTTTTGGCTGGAGAGAAGTTCTCATGGTAATCAACGTATTGACCAGGATTTGACCACGTGATGTCTGTTTATTACGTGACTCGACATGTTTGCTCCACTCTGTCGTATGTCTGCTTTAGTATGTCAAAGTATGTTGCCAACGTTTGTGCTGAAAGAAGAAATTAACCAGAACTGCTCCTGAACGTATCTAGAATTAATTATGATTTTTTAAAAGTATTTATCCAAAAGAATTATCTAGGAAGTTTTTTTTTGTTTTTTTTTACATAACGTATAGCGAAAAATTAATGGAAGTTTTCAATTAATAGTAATATGCCATTAGTGGTAATACATGACTGATATTGTTACACAAAAGATGCTTACAATCATCATCGCCATTATTTTCAGTGTTTGAATGCCCTGCCTGGCAAGATGATATAAAAGCTTCATCAGTTGCAGAATTGTTCTATATGCAGCCATTATTCCTAAATCTTTTAAAACTTCGAGGCAGATGCAGATCCATGTCATTAAAACAGCAGAAAGAAGTTCCAGATTAATTTTGTTCTTCGGCTTAGATTTGACCAGATGTCTATGTCAGCTTTTGAATGTGGTACTATTACAGATGAGGCACCACATTCACAAAGTTCTTGAAATGGATTACACCCTGAGACATCTCCGAACTGATTCACTTCACTCCAGAAGGCCTTTGTACCTTCTTTATTAGTCCAGTCAAAGAAATTGATTCTGAGTAATTGATGTTGTGCTTTAGTGGCTGAGTCTTTTCAGGGCGCACTTAAATATTGCATGGCTTTACATGTTAACAAGAGCTTCTTCGCTGGTTAAAGTATAATGTGGCACTAATAAGATGACAAGAGACCACAAACTGCAGGGGTGCCAAATATTTGAGCAACAGAGAAAACAAATATGGCCAACGAGCACAGTAGTCCAAAACAAACTACATGTGGATCTCCGCGACCTCCAGATGACCACTAGCTACTTCTTGATCTTGAACTTGAACTTGAAGAACGGTCATGCTCTGCTGCTGGCCTAGAGATGGGTCTCCTTGCACTCAGGACACTTCCGTTAGCCTCAGTGTTGTTTGTAATGTTGATAGGTGATAGCGCCAATGGCATATTGATTGAATACAGCTCAATCTTTTCCGCAAAGTTCTGAATGTCTGCCACTGTCTTTCGCTATTCCCTTTTAGCATAGTCTTTGGTGATAGGTGCTGGATTCAACATTTTTTGTTCATCTTCCTGTAATTTTGATATAGTGGCTGTTAAAATGTCTGCTTTGTCCATGTGTAAAATGCCCGGGGTTGTTGCTTTGTTTGCTAGTAGATCTGCCATTTCATTACCTGTGATACCTGTATGTCCCGAACAATAAATCCGTATTTGTGACTCTTTTAATCTGGCCATCCATTCGTGACGCATCACCTGATTTTCCAAATTTTTTTTTGCATGCATTGTGTGTCTGATAATATTATGGCTTGTGATGCTTTCTGGTGTGCTAGTCAGTTTATGGCTTGAGTGGTTACTAGTTTGCTAGCCAGTTTATTGCTTGAGTGGTTACTGGTTTGCTAGTCAGTTTATTGCTTGAGTGGTTACTGGTTTGCTAGCCAGTTTATTGCTTGAGTGGTTACTGGTTTGCTAGCCAGTTTATGGCTTGAGTGGTTACTGGTTTGCTAGTAAGTTTATTGCTTGAGTGGTTACTGGTTTGCTAGCCAGTTTATTGTTTGAGTGGCTACTGGTTTGCTAGCCAGTTTATTGCTTGAGTGGTTACTGGTTTACTAGTCAGTTTATGGCTTGAGTGGTTACTGGTTTGCTAGTCAGTTTATGGCTTGAGTGGTTACTGGTTTGCAACCAAGTTTATTGCTTGAGTGGTTACTGGTTTGCTAGCCAGTTTATGGCTTGAGTGGTTACTGGTTTCCTAGACAATTTTTGGCTCGAATGGTTGCTTCAGTCTCCATCCTCATGCTTGTTGTGGCTGTGGCAAAGGCTCCAGACTCGCCGACGATGGGGCGTCGCTGGGATACACCACGAATCCCCATCCTCTCTTCTGTCCGCGCCTGACCGATCCATCTCTATATATTATAGGGCCATCTGGGTTGGAGTGCTTAATAATTCTCTCATTAATTTCTGATTCTACTCGTCCTGCCGCCCAATTTCGGCGTTCTAGACTGAGCCACATGTGAACTTTGGTAAGGTGTGGATGTTTTGGGGCATCAGTCCAGTCGGCAACCACTTCTTCAGGATCTGATATCTACCTTATGGTATTTTCAGCCTCCGCTATCCATGATTGACATCGTTTTATTCGTGTATATTTTTGTGCTTGAATCTTCTTTTTTAATGGGTGGTTTTCCATGCTCCTGATTCGTTAGGTATTTACTCGTATGTTGAATTTCCATGCTCGGTATGTTTAGTAGGTGTCGCATGGCATCCAACGATGTGTCCCTGTGGCATCCAACGATGTGTCCCTGTGGCATCCAACGATGTGTCCCTGTGGCATCCAACGGTGTGTCCCTGTGGCATCCAACGATGTGTCCCTGTGACATCCAACGGTGTGTCCCTGTGACATCCATCTACTTCAAAAGTCGACGTCCGAAACAGTTTGAAGAAGAAGAAAGAGCACCGTTTCAATTCTCTGAGGAAATCTCCGTCTTAACTGTCAGAGAATCTCTACATGGGCTCTTACTGTGTTCCCCTCAGTTCCTGTAACAACTGTGTGACTATTTCATTCTGCAAGTCTTGTATTCTTTTCTAAACTCAACTGATCTAGTGTGTGGTTTAAACACTTGAAATGATCTAGTATGTGGTTTAAACACTTGAATTGATCTGTTGTGTGGTTTAAACACTTGTGAACTGATCTGTTGTGTGGTTTAAACACTTGAATTGATCTGTTGTGTGGTTTAAACACTTGAATTGATCTGGTGTGTGATTTCATTACTACGTAAAAGAATATTACTTTATTACAACATTATACAGGTTGGGAGTAACAGTCTATTGTCAGTTGTTTTAACAAACAAGCAGGAATATAAGGGGATCCAGTAACTTACCTGTGTCAGGTGTCAGGTGTCAGGTGTCCCGGGTTAAAATAACTTCTTCACTTTTTGCACACAAAAAGAGGATTCTTTTTATCTGAATACATTTTTATCTGAGTACATTTTTATTTGAGTATATATGTAAAAATATTGTTATATTACTATTAGTTGAGTATATATATTCAAGAATCTTGAGAACATATGGCATTCAAAAGTTATAAGCACAAAAACCAAGTTAAGACTATTCAAGTCAAATGTAATATCCACCCTCATTTATGCATGCGAAAGCTGGAAAACAAATAAAGAAATAGACAAGAAATTAGACTCTTTTGAAAACAAATGCATAAGGAAAATACTCGGCATCAAGTGGAACGAATTCAAGAACAACGCAGAGATAAGACAGATGACTGAACAACAACCTGTCTCATGGGTGATGAGAAAAAGAAGATGGACATATATCGGTCATATGATGAGAAGAAACAATCAGAGGATCCCCGAACAAGCTATCAAATGGAACACAACAGGCTGAAGAAAAAGAGGTCGACCACGTGAAACTCTAAAGAGGACATTGTTAAGAGAGGCCAGTTCAGTGGGCATAACATCCCTTGATGAGAATGAAAAACTCACCGAAGACAGGAAATCTTGACGAACTACCATACTACTATGTGACGTTTAGTGGCAAGGGAAGGATGTGAGATTTAAGATGTAAGATATTACCTGAGTACATTTTTAGGAAGTTTAACCATTCTAAAGCTTTTTAACTTCGTCCTGTTATCTCATAATGACCTTTCAGTTCCCGTCATTGCTCTTATATTTCTCACGTGTTTTCAAACCTTGATATGTTGTTGAAATATCAGACTTGTAAAACTTAAACGAATTCTTATATCATGCCCAACAACTATCGTTATCCATTTCACAAACAATGTCGTCTTCAACAGTTTTTTCTTTAAGTTTTCGTTTGTCTTTATAGCTTAAATTTGGGAATTTCGAGGGATCATAGCAAGTAAGAAAAAGATACAAGAGGTCTTCATGCACTTATGCACTAGAAAAAGATACAAGAGGTCTCCATGCACTTGTGCACTAGAAAAAGATACAAGAGGCCGTCCTGCACTTGTGCACTAGAAAAAGATACAAGAGGTCTTCGTGTACTTGTGCACTAGAAAAAAAAAGATAAAAAAGGTCATCATGTACTTGTGCACTAGAAAAAAGATACAAGAGGTCTTCACGTACTTGTGCACTAGAAAAAGATACAAGAGGTTTTCACGTACTTGTGAACTAGAAAAAGATACAAGAGATCTTTATGCACGTGTGCACTAAGAAAAAGATGTAAGAGATCTTCATGCACGTGTGCACTATCTGGGCAGACAACTTCATATTACTGATCTGTTTTTGTGATCACTACTTGCAGCGAGCGCAAGGGTCGTAGTCTCAAGCGAATGAGTGCCTGTATCTGCAAGCCCTGCTCTGGGTCAGTGCTGCACATTCCTCATACTTTAACAAACTAAAACATTTATTCATACATTGAGCCAATCCTGGAATATTTACTCAAGATTTGCTGTTGCTTTTTTCTGGGGTTTTCTTTTCTTATTTTCTTTTGGGCACGCTGCCATAAAATGATCAAGAATAATCAAGATTTTTGTTTCTTCTATTTCACTAACTCTGCCGAATTGTGCTTTATGCAGCCGATGCTCTGAAGATGTTGAGGCACAACATCGCCTCGGGTTGGAAGCGAGTTACTGTGGCTATTTTTTTCCGGTCGCTGAGTGAAGCTAAAAAGCTAGAAGTGTGCAGTACTTCTTTAGCAGACTCCACTACCGTGAGGACTAAGGCGATCCCTGCCCCGTTAATAATCCTGTTTTGGGAAAAAAAGGGGGTACCAAAAGAGAAGTGCGACAACTTCTTGCTCAGCTATGGTTCGTCAACTGACGCTATCATGTCAGTATGGTTCGTCAACTGACGCTATCATGTCAGCTATGGTTCGCCAACTGACGCTATCATGTCAGCTATGGTTCGTCAACTGACGCTATCATGTCAGCTATGGTTCGCCAACTGACGCTATCATGTCAGCTATGGTTCGCCAACTGACGCTATCATATCAGCTATGGTTCGTCAACTGACGCTATCATGTCAGCTATGGTTCGTCAACTCTGACGCTATCATGTCAGCTATGGTTCACAACTGACGCTATCATGTCAGCTATGGTTCGTCAACTGACGCTATCATGTCAGCTATGGTTCGTCAACTCTGACGCTATCATGTCAGCTATGGTTCGCCAACTCTGACGCTGTAATGTCAGCTATGGTTCGTCAACTCTAACACTGTAATGTCAGCTACAGATAATGACTGCCAGATAAGACAACGTCTTTGCCTCCCTGTGTTCAATTAAAATCTGTCTAGATTTAAAGCAATAATCTATATGACTATTTTCATCGTCTAAAATGAACCAAAAATTGTCTAGATCTCGACAAAATTATCAGCCAATTGTTATCAATTTCATCTTAACATTAAAATGGACCAAAAGCGAATTCATTTATACGAAAACAGCGTCCTAGTAACAAACTGTGGTTAGAATTTCACATACGGGTAGTTTTGTTCGATGACGTACTAGATATGAGTCCCTTGGAACTCTCGAAACCGCTTGGAGACGTAATACAAAATTCTGTACAGTTCGGGTGAGCATTTCTCTTGTGACCTGTACACAATTGTCCGTGACCCTCTTCTTCAGTTTGGTCAGATTTCGGCGTGCACTGCTGGGCACTTAGTCCTTCAGATAAGCCCAGGGGAAGTAATCACAGATTTAAATTCGGACTGCATGGTTGCCAAGACAATCGGCGCTGGAACTGCTGTAGGAAACGACTGGGCACCATGCGATGCTGGGACTTGGAGCACTGGAACTCCAGGATCACTAGAGTGATGTAAGGTTGGAACCACCGTGCTTGAACAGAACATCGTATTCGTCTCAGTTAATGAGAAAGAAGGAGTTGACCTTCACGGCGTAAGTCTCTCCTTTGACGAAATCATCAAACGTAAAAGGGCCGGTCACGCCCTAAGCGAAAACCACATACCACCACCAAAACTTTCTGGGCGTGCAGAGTGGGTGAAGAGTAGAGTCAGAGTGAATTCAGAGTGGGTGCAGACTGGATTCAGAGTGGGTGCACAGCGGGTGCAAAGTAGATTCAGAGTGGATGCAGAGAGGGTGCAGAGTAGATTCAGAGTGGATTCGGAGTGGATGCAGACTGGATTCAGAGTGGATGCAGAGTGGTTGCAGAGTAGATTTAGAGTGGATTCAGAGTGGACACATAATGTTTTCCAGAATGTGAGGGTTCTGCTCCAGGTGATTTCCAAATTCCACCGCATACATTGTCCGCTTTTCTCGACACACAGGGACTGGAAGACCTGGATCTTGTCCGCTTTTCTCGACACACAGGGACTGGAAGACCTGGATCTTGTCCGCTTTTCTCGACACACAGGGACTGGAAGACCTCGATCTTGTCCGCTTTTCTCGACACACAAAGACTGGAAGACCTGGATCTTGTCCGCTTTTCTCGACACACAAAGACTGGAAGACCTGGATCTTGTTCGCTTTTCTCGACACACAAAGACTGGAAGACCTGGATCTTGTTCGCTTTTCTCGACATACAGATATCAGAGACTGGGAGACACAGATTTGATTTTGTACGGTTGTATGCGTAGATTAGTTCCAAGTGTGGGCCATGCTGTCGAAGGTGATACCCCATTTTATACAGCTAATTATGGAACAGATTTCCATGTAGGAGATGAGACCACCTTCACACGAATGTTCTCAACAGCTTCGGGTGTGCCAATATATGGCTTGCTTCCACCTCTTTTTTGTTTGTTTGTTTGTTACATTCTCATTTTCGCGAAACTGCTTTACCAGCACCGTATTTATTGCTTGTGCTTCCTTGCTGGGTTTTTTTTTTTTTTTTGGTAAAACTGCGTGTGGACTGTGACAATGGAATCTGCAGAAACGGTTCCACAGCTCGAGTTTTCTGCTCAGTCGTTAGTGATGGAGCCATTTCTTGAAAGACCTCCAGCCATATAAAAAAAGTACAAAAGTTTGACGATGACGTCACTAACGCTCGCCTGGAGCTGTGTACTTTCTCCATGGCGTATCGTTCAACCACAACTGATAAAAACTGACTGAAACAGCCTGTAGATTGACAGCTCTGTGTCAAGGTCGATGTAGGAATTTTGATTTTTGCAGCCATCGTTCTCACAAGTTTCAGATTTCTCCACCGATTCTAATCTGACTGGCAGTGTCACGTGATTAGAAACAAGTCTGGAGATAGGAATTGGGCACCGGGGGGGGGGGGGGCGGCTGTGTTGTGTGAGTGACGGAACTACATCCAAAACCTGACATAACCCTGATGAAAATAAAAGGTGTCATTTATCACAACTTTAAAGGCAACATTAAATAAATAAATGTCACTGAAATGTATTCTTCTGAGAATAACCCACCAACCTAGTTCTCGGCATGGACATACTCTACATCCTAATCCCGAAACTAAGACAAATCCTCAGACCAAATGAAGGATTCTGAGATTATGTTCGTGAGCAAATGGCGAAAACTGAAACTCTTATCAAGCTACAAGCTGGTAAAGTTGTCCAGGCAGGGTCTAGCAGAATTTGGCATAAATTAAAGCTAGTCTGAGCAGAAGGGAGATAATTCGGAAGAAACTGGGGTCAGTGAAGAGTACATTTCTCCTGTGACTGTTTTTTTTTTTCATAATGGTCTCTTCCTGCTCATGTAGAAATTCTATTTAGTAATGAGAGACCAAATATTTCAGAGTTGTAAAGTGCGTTAGTCAAGTTTTGTGAACTCGCACGGATTTATTGTTTTTTCTATTGTTCTCAGTGAAGCTCAGAACAAATAGTTTGGTGTTTTTTTTTCGTGAGTCTGAATTTCAGGCCAAAAAAAGTTCAGGAAGGATGTTAGGGAAAGTCAGCTATATAAAAGTTCTGAATGGATGTTAGGGAAAGTCAGCTATATAAAAGTTCTGAAAGGATGTTAGGAAAAGTCAGCTATATAAAAGTTCTGAAAGGATGTTAGGGAAAGTCAGCTATATAAAAGTTCTGAAAGGATGTTAGAGAAAGTCAGCTATATAAAAATTCTGAAAGGATGTTAGAGAAAGTCAGCTATATAAAAATTCTGAAAGGATGTTAGAGAAAGTCAGCTATATAAAAGTTCTGAAAGGATGTTAGAGAAAGTCAGCTATATAAAAGTTCTGAAACGATGTTAGAGAAAGTCAGCTATATAAAAATTCTGAAAGGATGTTAGAGAAAGTCAGCTATATAAACTTTCTGAAAGTCAGTTATTTGAAAAAAAAAACGTATTTTAGGAAAGAGCAAGAGAGGTTTTTTTCAGCAGCAGTTTCAGTTGAGTTCAGTTCAGATAAGGAATGTAGTGTCAAATTGCAGACAATTTTTAAGACACAGCTACTTACTCTTTGTTGGAATCTGTAGTTTGTGGAGCTTCTTTCTAGATGTAGATAGCAGTGGCATTTTCCTTTTTAGGCTAGTTTGGTAGTTTAAAATGTAGACAAGAATGTTGCTCAGCTATTTCCAGTTTTTTGGCAGTTGTGGTCACTTTGGAATTTCTGTAAATTGTATGTAGTAGATTTATTTTAACTATTCTTTTGTTAGCTTTCACTTCTCCTTGGCAAACGAGTTCTTCTTGCCCAGGAAGTTCTGTTGTCATGTCTGCTTTGTCACTGCCGTGTGGCTGTAGTTTTCCTCATCTTCATTTACGTCATCCTCATTGTCTTCATTAATAAACCTTCTGTAGGATTGTCACTACATCAACGTGTCTGTTGCCTCCCATGATTGTCAACAGTGTCTTCTGTCAGTCTGATTGTGTCGTCCAAAGTGTTATGGTTGTTCTAGTGTCTGTGGGTCTGATTGTGTTGTCTAAAGTGTTATGGTTGTTCTAGTGTCTGTGGGTCTGATTGTGTTGTTTAAAGTGTTATGGTTGTTCTAGTGTCTGTGGGTCTGATTGTGTTGTCTAAAGTGTTATGGTTGTTCTAGTGTCTGTGAGTCTGATTGTGTTATCTAAAGTGTTATGGTTGTTCTAGTGTCTGTGGGTCTGATTGTGTTGTTTAAAGTGTTATGGTTGTTCTAGTGTCTGCGGGTCTGATTGTGTTGTCTAAAGTGTTATGGTTGTTCTAGTGTCTGTGAGTCTGATTGTGTTATCTAAAGTGTTATGGTTGTTCTAGTGTCTGTGAGTCTGATTGTGTTATCTAAAGTGTTATGGTTGTTCTAGTGTCTGTGAGTCTGATTGTGTTGTCTAAAGTGCTATGGTTGTTCTAGTGTCTTCTGTGAGTCTGATTGTGTCGTCCAAAGTGTTATGGTTGTTCTAGTGTCTGTGAGTCTGATTGTGTTGTCTAAAGTGCTATGGTTGTTCTAGTGTCTTCTGTGAGTCTGATTGTGTCGTCCAAAGTGTTATGGTTGTTCTAGTGTCTGTGAGTCTGATTGTGTTGTCTAAAGTGCTATGGTTGTTCTAGTGTCTGTGAGTCTGCTTGTGTTGTCTAAAGTGTTATGGTTGTTCTAGTGTCTGTGAGTCTGATTGTGTTATCTAAAGTGTTATGGTTGTTCTAGTGTCTGTGAGTCTGCTTGTGTTATCTAAAGTGTTATGGTTGTTCTAGTGTCTGTGAGTCTGATTGTGTTATCTAAAGTGTTATGGTTGTTCTAGTATCGGTGGACCTTGGAAGGTGCACGTTCATTATGTGGATAACAAGAACGTGATATGAAGTTACACAGCTAAAAGTCAAAATTCTCATATTATAATTACGAACACTAGACAATAAATTCAGCGGTTCTGAACTTGCTCAGATCACCCACAACCATATGTGTATTTCGGCAGCAATAGCAGTAGTTCTGCTAAATTCTTGTTAAAGTAGAACTGTTAAGTTTTCGCCGTCTCTCTTCTGGCACGCGTAACAGCAACGTTGTTAAAAGGGTCGTAGATAGATTGGTCACGTGAACATTGACGTATTTCCACATTACCTGCTCAGGCTGGCCTGCTACCAGATGACAGTCAGCGGTAATACCAGTTCTTGTCAAACCCACTGTCTGACAGTCAGCGGTGATACCAGTTCTTGTCAGACCCACTGTCTGACAGTCAGCGGTGTTACAAGTTCTTGTCAGACCCACTGTCTGACAGTCAGCGGTGTTACAAGTTCTTGTCAGACCCACTGTCTGACAGTCAGCGGTGTTACAAGTTCTTGTCAGACCCACTGTCTGACAGTCAGCGGTGTTACAAGTTCTTGTCAGACCCACTGTCTGACAGTCAGCGGTGTTACAAGTTCTTGTCAGACCCACTGTCTGACAGTCAGCGGTGATACCAGTTCTTGTCAGACCCACTGTCTGACAGTCAACGGTGATACCAGTTCTTGTCAGACCCACTGTCTGACAGTCAGCGGTGTTACAAGTTCTTGTCAGACCCACTGTCTGACAGTCAGCGGTGTTACAAGTTCTTGTCAGACCCACTGTCTGACAGTCAGCGGTGATACCAGTTCTTGTCAAACCCACTGTCTGACAGTCAACGGTGATACCAGTTCTTGTCAGACCCACTGTCTGGTCGTAACTCTGGGGAGTCGAAGGCTACAAGAGGAAACCCAGAACGAATTCAGACATAGCGGCTCTAATGAAGCTGATGATGAGGTTATTTAGCCTAGCCACTTTGATCTGCAGCTTTGCTAGATTTTCAGACATGTGCACTTCCTGATTCTTCTGGAGCTGGCAAAGCGAAGAAGCGGAAAGTGTAACATGGGCAAGGTGCTTTCTATATAACCAACTAACCAATCAATGGGCAAGGCGCTTTCTATATAACCAACTAACCAATCAATGGGCAAGGCGCTTTCTATATAACCAACTAACCAATCAATGGGCAAGGCGCTTTCTATATAACCAACTAACCAATCAATGGGCAAGGCGCTTTCTATATAACCAACTAACCAATCAATGGGCAAGGCGCTTTCTATATAACCAACTAACCAATCAATGGGCAAGGCGCTTTCTATATAACCAACTAACCAGTCAATGGGCAAGGCGCTTTCTATATAACCAACTAACCAATCAATGGGCAAGGCGCTTTCTATATAACCAACTAACCAATCAATGGGCAAGGCGCTTTCTATATAACCAACTAACCAATCAATGGGCAAGGCACTTTCTGTATAACCAACTAACCAATCAATGGACAAAGCACTTTCAATATAACCCAACTAATCAATCAATGCGGATAAGAAATCAATGGAGATGTCACCGTCACCCTTGCGTGCAGCTCAGACATAAAATGGAAATTGGCAGTTACTGGTTATAATTTCTACAAAAAAATGACCAAGTGGACGGCATCGCGGGTCGTTTCCGACAATGGGAGCAGCTTTTTAACTGTAGCTAGTCAGCCATTGTCGGCCTCAACCGGAGAGGTCCCCAGACTATATGGTGCTGACGTATCTACCGTATCTACTGCAGGCAGGAATTGTACGTGTATAACTATATCGATCTGATTTATCAGACCGTGTGTCTATCACTCTCCTATTCGAATCTTTAAGGAAGTTGATAATGAGAAACGCCATCAGAAAAAAAAATGTTAACAGTTTTCATCTTCACTGATTGAGAAAAATAATAAACATAAAGTGACAGGATAAAGTAACCAACTCTTAGATTCTGCTGAGCTCTGAGATTCTGCTGAGCTCTGAGATTCTGCTAAACACTCATCAGTGATGACAGCACTAAACAGCAGAAACAGCGACAACTAGAACACAGATGGCGGTCGTATGTCCAAGCAGGTTTTGTACGTGGTTGAGGGGGGGGGAGAGAGAGACACATGGTTGACCTAAACTGAGATGATATTTGTGAATCATCAGTGACGGATTATTCTGTCAGCCACCAGGTTTTGGAAAGACACGGGTAAGAACACACTAACACACGCGCATTTCCCTACACGTGGTGCCCCCCCCCCTAATAACCTCTCTCACCGTAGCCACGCCCCTCCGCTCAACATACACGTACGTTGCTTTACAATGATCCTCATCTTCTCTATTTTGAAGGACAGTTTCCTCATCATTTGTTTACCAGGTACCTATAACTGTGCTCCTGGAAGGAATCTTGAGCCCAAAACGTGTTGGTCAAAGTCGAGTTTCTTATCAAAATGGCGACTGCAGTTACGACAGAAGTGCCAAGAACAATGACGCATGTAAGCAGAAAGTGATAATGAAAGAATATGATGAAAAATACATCAATAAAGGTGGCACCAATAACCCGCCAGAAAGAAAACGGATCCAAGATTAGCATTTCAGAAAACAGATCCAAGATTAGCACTTCAGAAAACAGATCCAAGATTAGCACTTCAGAAAACAGATCCAAGATTAGCACTTCAGAAAACGGATCCAAGATTAGCACTTCAGAAAACAGATCCAAGATTAGCACTTCAGAAAACAGATCCAAGATTAGCACTTCAGAAAACAGATCCAAGATTAACACTTCATTCATTTCTATCTTGACATCCGTGAGGTAGAAGTTTGTAGCCAGACTCAGTGGATGAGCAGGGTGGCAAATATCTGAACAAGCAGATATTTCAGTGTAGTCTATACGGATAAGAAATCAATGGAGATGTCACCGTCACCCTTGCGTGCAGCTCAGACATAAAATGGAAATTGGCAGTTACTGGTTATAATTTCTACAAAAAAATGACCAAGTGGACGGCATCGCGGGTCGTTTCCGACAATGGGAGCAGCTTTTTAACTGTAGCTAGTCAGCCATTGTCGGCCTCAACCGGAGAGGTCCCCAGACTATATGGTGCTGACGTATCTACCGTATCTACTGCAGGCAGGAATTGTACGTGTATAACTATATCGATCTGATTTATCAGACCGTGTGTCTATCACTCTCCTATTCGAATCTTTAAGGAAGTTGATAATGAGAAACGCCATCAGAAAAAAAAATGTTAACAGTTTTCATCTTCACTGATTGAGAAAAATAATAAACATAAAGTGACAGGATAAAGTAACCAACTCTTAGATTCTGCTGAGCTCTGAGATTCTGCTGAGCTCTGAGATTCTGCTAAACACTCATCAGTGATGACAGCACTAAACAGCAGAAACAGCGACAACTAGAACACAGATGGCGGTCGTATGTCCAAGCAGGTTTTGTACGTGGTTGAGGGGGGGGGAGAGAGAGACACATGGTTGACCTAAACTGAGATGATATTTGTGAATCATCAGTGACGGATTATTCTGTCAGCCACCAGGTTTTGGAAAGACACGGGTAAGAACACACTAACACACGCGCATTTCCCTACACGTGGTGCCCCCCCCCCTAATAACCTCTCTCACCGTAGCCACGCCCCTCCGCTCAACATACACGTACGTTGCTTTACAATGATCCTCATCTTCTCTATTTTGAAGGACAGTTTCCTCATCATTTGTTTACCAGGTACCTATAACTGTGCTCCTGGAAGGAATCTTGAGCCCAAAACGTGTTGGTCAAAGTCGAGTTTCTTATCAAAATGGCGACTGCAGTTACGACAGAAGTGCCAAGAACAATGACGCATGTAAGCAGAAAGTGATAATGAAAGAATATGATGAAAAATACATCAATAAAGGTGGCACCAATAACCCGCCAGAAAGAAAACGGATCCAAGATTAGCATTTCAGAAAACAGATCCAAGATTAGCACTTCAGAAAACAGATCCAAGATTAGCACTTCAGAAAACAGATCCAAGATTAGCACTTCAGAAAACGGATCCAAGATTAGCACTTCAGAAAACAGATCCAAGATTAGCACTTCAGAAAACAGATCCAAGATTAGCACTTCAGAAAACAGATCCAAGATTAACACTTCATTCATTTCTATCTTGACATCCGTGAGGTAGAAGTTTGTAGCCAGACTCAGTGGATGAGCAGGGTGGCAAATATCTGAACAAGCAGATATTTCAGTGTAGTCTATACGGAATATAAAACTACAATGAACTTTCTTGCTACATTGGCTCATTTTCTGCTTACACACAAATGGAACTTCTTTATAGAAAATGACTTCTTATAACAACCAAAGAAACTAACTACTCTGGTACTTTGGAGTGCGTCCATCTTTTAAAGGTGGCTAAATGAATTACCGAGAAAACTTAAGATGTAACTTCACATTCAGCTCCCCTACCAGGGGGGAGAAATCGAAGCTCGTCGTTTTGGTTGGGTTGTAGTATCACAGAAGACTTGTTTTATGGAAGTACTGCTTGGCAGTAGGAAAGTATCTAGCCAGTTCCAGTTCGCCAGCTCTGATGCCGGCGATATCAGACCACTCGTTCTTTTCCTCATACGTGAAGTCACGTAGTGAGCACTTTTGTAAGCATCTCAGACCGTGGGATAGGGATAGACGTGTATTAGAGAGACGGGCGCTACACTAACTGAACCATCAAATGGTGTGTGAAGAAAGTACAGATATTTGCTACATACTGCTGGTACTTAAACTGCTAGCTATGGCATTCATGCAAATAAACGTTGAAAAATATGCATAATAGAGCGTGAGCTTCATGTGGTCTTGACTGTGACAAAGGTGACCAAGTAGAACTGCATGCACGTAGACTGTGACAAAGGTGACCAAGTAGAACTGCATGCACGTAGACTGTGACAAAGGTGACCAAGTAGAACTGCATGCATGTAGACTGTGACAAAGGTGACCAAGTAGAACTGCATGCACGTAGACTGTGACAAAGGTGACCAAGTAGAACTGCATGCACGTAGACTGTGACAAAAATATTTAACTGATCAACTACAAGATGCGTGTCACGTAGACTGTGACAAAGGTGACCAAGTAGAACTGTATGCATGTAGACTGTGACAAAGGTGACCAAGTAGAACTGCATGCACGTAGACTGTGACAAAGGTGACCAAGTAGAACTGCATGCATGTAGACTGTGACAAAGGTGACCAAGTAGAACTGCATGCACGTAGACTGTGACAAAGGTGACCAAGTAGAACTGCATGCACGTAGACTGTGACAAAAATATTTAACTGATCAACTACAAGATGCGTGTCACGTAGACTGTGACAAAGGTGACCAAGTAGAACTGTATGCATGTAGACTGTGACAAAGGTGACCAAGTAGAACTGCATGCACGTAGACTGTGACAAAGGTGACCAAGTAGAACTGCATGCACGTAGACTGTGACAAAGGTGACCAAGTAGAACTGTACGCATGTAGACTGTGACAAAGGTGACCGAGTAGAACTGCATGCACGCAGACTGTGACAAAGGTGACCAAGTAGAACTGCATGCACGTAGACTGTGACAAAGGTGACCAAGTAGAACTGCATGCACGTAGACTGTGACAAAGGTGACCAAGTAGAACTGCATGCACGTAGACTGTGACAAAGGTGACCAAGTAGAACTGTATGCATGTAGACTGTGACAAAGGTGACCAAGTAGAACTGCATGCACGTAGACTGTGACAAAGGTGACCAAGTAGAACTGCATGCACGTAGACTGTGACAAAGGTGACCAAGTAGAACTGTACGCATGTAGACTGTGACAAAGGTGACCAAGTAGAACTGCATGCACGTAGACTGTGACAAAGGTGACCAAGTAGAACTGCATGCACGTAGACTGTGACAAAGGTGACCAAGTAGAACTGCATGCACGTAGACTGTGACAAAGGTGACCAAGTAGAACTGCACGCACGTAGACTGTGACAAAGGTGACCAAGTAGAACTGTACGCATGTAGACTGTGACAAAGGTGACCAAGTAGAACTGCATGCACGTAGACTGTGACAAAGGTGACCAAGTAGAACTGCATGCACGTAGACTGTGACAAAGGTGACCAAGTAGAACTGCATGCACGTAGACTGTGACAAAGGTGACCAAGTAGAACTGCATGCACGTAGACTGTGACAAAGGTGACCAAGTAGAACTGCATGCACGTAGACTGTGACAAAGGTGACCAAGTAGAACTGCATGCACGTAGACTGTGACAAAGGTGACCAAGTAGAACTGTATGCATGTAGACTGTGACAAAGGTGACCAAGTAGAACTGCATGCACGTAGACTGTGACAAAGGTGACCAAGTAGAACTGCATGCACGTAGACTGTGACAAAGGTGACCAAGTAGAACTGTACGCATGTAGACTGTGACAAAGGTGACCAAGTAGAACTGCATGCACGTAGACTGTGACAAAGGTGACCAAGTAGAACTGCATGCACGTAGACTGTGACAAAGGTGACCAAGTAGAACTGCATGCACGTAGACTGTGACAAAGGTGACCAAGTAGAACTGCACGCACGTAGACTGTGACAAAGGTGACCAAGTAGAACTGTACGCATGTAGACTGTGACAAAGGTGACCAAGTAGAACTGCATGCACGTAGACTGTGACAAAGGTGACCAAGTAGAACTGCATGCACGTAGACTGTGACAAAGGTGACCAAGTAGAACTGCATGCACGTAGACTGTGACAAAGGTGACCAAGTAGAACTGCATGCACGTAGACTGTGACAAAAATATTTAACTGATCAACTACAAGATGCGTGTCACGTAGACTGTGACAAAATTGATCAACTGCATCATTCGTGTCACGTAGACTGTGACAAAACTGACCACCTTGAACATACGTGTCACGTAGATTGTGACAAGATTGAACACCTTGGGCATGCGTGTCACGTAGCCTAGACTGTGACAAAATTCATCAAATGGCGCATTTGGTAAAAACTGGAACGTAAGCTAATAAACATCTTCTCTAAATAAGAGGGGCGCGAATATGTGAATGCCATCAATAGGAAAAGTTCATGGATATGAGAAGATCATCAATATGAGAAATTCATGGATATGAGAAAGTCATCAATAGGAGAAGTTCATGGATATGAAAGTCATCCATTTTATGTAAAACTCCGATGCTGAGCATGGGAATTCTGTTTCCATGACTCAAAATAATACACGTACATAACCATCAAGTATAGCACTTTTGATGTAAAATGTTACAGTATGAAAGAATAGTCTTGAAAACCATATATACAGTGTTCTTTAACGTCCACAGATCTCTTCTCTTCTAGCATGCAAGAACTCTGGACGAGATTTCACATGTGGTGCTCCTCCACTCAGATTATGCGTACGTTGCTTTCCAGTGATCCTCATCTTCTCTGTTATGAAGGACATTTCCTCATCACTTGTTTGCCAGGTACCTATAACTTTGCTCCTGGAATGAGTCAGTAGCAGGTCCGGAACCCAAAACGCGTGGGTGTGAGAAGCCAACGCGGCGACTTTAAATTCCCTACATCTGGTTGTTTCATGATCTAAACTGGTACTTACATGGCGCCACGACCTTCCCGCTTGCACTCGTTCGATGTACCCTCGTGAGAACGATACTAACTCGTCATCAGCCGCCTTTCATTCATTCCAACCAACACTATAAATAAAGACCAAGGCATTGTCGTATTTTAAGGCCGGTGAATACATTAAACCAGTGCCGTCTTGCGGCATGGGTCCTCCCGGGCACTGCTCAGGGGCCCCAAGTGCATGTGGCCCAACCAGCCCATGGAAATCTATGTATATGAATGTGTATGGCAGGTGTGCCGTGCATGCATGAAGGCAGCCGGCTTATTTTGTTATTGTATTATTACTTTGCCCAAGGGCCACTCACTCTGTTAAGACGGCCCTGCATTTAACACACACATCGACACGCTAAGAGCTTATATGCGGTATCACGTGCGCCGTGGGGGGGGAGGGGTGAGAAAATTCATGACACACACTCACATAGCAACAAACAATAACAAAGTTAGTATGAAACCAGTAGCAAGCATATTCAGAATAAATCTGTACAAAGCTAACACCAGAGCATGAAATAAGGCGCTGGTTTGTCCTGCTTGTTTGCTGGTTATAAGGAGCTTTCTTGATGTGCTTCGCTTCACGTTCTAGCTGTGAGTATTGATAACTTTTAGCCATAAATTCACTACCATTTTCTGGTATGATTGTATGTGGAGTTCTGATTGTTGTACAAGTGGTTGGGATGATATGAAAAAAAGGAGAAAATATACAATTTGCAAAAGGAGGATGCATTAAAAAACTATTGAGATATTATGATATGACACACAAAAAACACAGGAAGATATTCAACCCAAGTGTTATGATACAATAATCTTTCAAAATAAGAAAGTATTCAACCTACACGTTGTTGTGTTGTGCTATAATCTGACAAGATAAGAAAGTATTCAACCTACACGTTGTTGTGCTGTAGTGTAATTTGACAAATTGAGAAAGTATTCATCGTACATGTTGTGCTGTACTGTAAATTGACAAAATAAGAAAGTGTTCATACTACATGTTGTGCTGTACTGTAATTTGACAAAATAAGAAAGTACTCATCTTACATGTTGTTGTGCTGTACTGTAATGTGACACAAGGAGAAGGTTTTCAACCCACAATTTGCTGTGATACTTCAGTTCAGCAAACGGTTAAGGTATTCAAATATTCCCTCGTGATGGTGGAGCCTAATAAAAAACCTGCATGTTAGGATTTGTCCATGTCCCTTGCGGAACTTTGCCTCTCTAACAGCTCTCCTGTATGCCTCTCGGTTGTAAGCAAGATGCCCTGCTGCTGATCATTTGCAGATTATCAGCGATGTCTTGCAGCCATCTTATTTGAAGATAAGCTCTTGGTAAAAAGAAACAATGAGAAAAGAAACGTATGCTCCATAAGTCGGTTGACTGGACACTGAAAAGCTCAGATGCACGCATTCACAGATCAGCATCAGCATGTCTCATGCAGAGATTTGTAACCACGGCGATGTGTTTTTGTCTCCTGCAGACATTTGTAACCACGGCGATGTGTTTTTGTCTCCTGCAGACATTTGTAACCACGGCGATGTGTTTTTGTCTCCTGCAGACATTTGTAACCACGGCGATGTGTTTTTGTCTCCTGCAGACATTTGTAATCACGGCGATGTGTTTTTGTCTCCTGCAGACATTTGTAATAACGGCGATGTGTTTTTGTCTCCTGCAGACATTTGTAATAACGGCGATGTGTTTTTGTCTCCTGTAGACATTTGTAACCACGGCGATGTGTTTTTGTCTCCTGCAGACATTTGTAATCACGGCGATGTGTTTTTGTCTCCTGCAGACATTTGTAACCACGGCGATGTGTTTTTGTAAGAAAAATAATGATATTTCAAGTCCACGTGTATTTTATCCGGAATTGTTTTTCGCTCTCTTCTCTTCCTGGTAGAGCAGTTTTCTTCTCACGGCTTTGGATGCCTTGGTTCAGGTCGTAGTTCATCTAGAGATGGAGGGCAGTCCAGGTCTCCCAGGATGTTGATAAGATATGCCAGTCTCTGCTGGTTGTGAACAGTTATTTCACAACTTTTCCCTCAAGATAAACTTGCAGGAATCAACTGAACTAGCCATTATCTGAGCAGTAACCCTGATTCCATTTCAGATAAATCTTAAAACACTTTAGATTGTTCTAATGATATAAAATCTCTCTCTCTCTCTCTCTCTCTCTCTCTCTCTCTATCTCTATCTCTCGTTCGCACACACATACACACACACACACACACACACTCTTTCTGCTTGTGTTAACTCTTTCACACCGAAGTTAATTTCCACGTTCTGCTAAAATATATTTTGATGAGAAATTTTGGTAAAAAGAAACTGGAAGTAAATTAGCGTATAATTTTAAAAGTATAACTCTGGTTAGAAATGTGCTGCTTGTTATTTCACTTAGACTTGGAATGAATCTCTCTCTCAGCATTGATTCGGATTTACCAGCACTGTCAGTGCTGTGTTGGAATGAAAGAGTCAAGGAAAGCGGACATGAAGTCATGAATGTAACGTTCTATTTCAAGAAATACTCACATACATCATTCAGGAACATTGCAAGAGTGAATGAAGGAAAGCATTTACAAGAAGCAACTGTTACAAAAATTTGCTCCAAGTTGGAATGGATAGTTTAATTCGAGAGGAAGAAGGAAACGTGCCACTGATTTCTGTAGAATAATTTCATCATCATAAAACATAATTGGTATAATTAACCAATTCCCTCTTGAGTTAATTTCTTTTCTCCGTCCTGTCAGATTAAATTTTTATAAGAAATTTTGGTAGAAAGAAAATAGAAAAAAGTCAAATAGAAGAAAGTCAATCTATACTTTAGAACCACGGGTGGCGGGGTAGAAATGTGGTAGCTTTCAGTTTATTCAGACTTTGCCTGAATATCACTCTGAGCATTGGTTTACATAGGCGTGCAAGACTTTGCCTGAATATCACTCTGAGCATTGGTTTACATAGGCGTGCAAGACTTTGCCTGAATATCACTCTGAGCATTGGTTTACATAGACGTGCAAGACTTTGCCTGAATATCACTCTGAGCATTGGTTTACATAGGTGTGATAGACTTTGCCTGAATATCACTCTGAGAATTGGTTTACATAGGTGCGCAAAACTTTGCCTGAATATCACTCTGAGAATTGGTTTACATAGGTGTGCAAGACTTTGCCTGAATATCACTCTGAGCATTGGTTTACTTAGGCGTGCAAGACTTTGCCTGAATATCACTATAAGCATTGGTTTATTTAGGCGTGTAAGATCTTCCAACACTACGAATGTTGTTTTGGAATGAAAGAGTTAAGATGTAAGAAAATGCCATCGTTCAGTAATCATCAATAAATCATAAATTTTTTTCTTTGCTCACAGAGTTCTGCCAACTGATGTTTTGCAGTCAGTGATGACTTGATTTTTTAAATAAAATATTATTCCTGCATATATTTTATATCTGTTGGGTCTTACTTTTCCATGATTTTTTAATGTCTGTTCTTGCTAAAGTAGAATCTGTGGCTCTACAATCTTCTAAGTGGAGATTAGTCCAGCAAAGTTTAAAATTATTCTATTAGTATTAGTTAGGCAGACAAGCATTATACGGTAAACTGATAACCAGTCAACAAAGTAAACAGACAACTAGTTAACAAAGTAAACAGACAACTAGTTAACAAAGTAAACAGGCAGTCAGTTAACAAAGTAAACAGGCAACCAGTTAACATTATAAACAGACAACCAGTTAACAAAGTCAACAGCCAACGAGTTAACAATATAACAGACAACCGGTTAACAAAATAAACATCCAACCAGTTAACAAAGTAAACAGGAAACCAGTTAACAAAGTAAATAGACAACCAGTTAACAACGTAAATAGACATCCAGTTAACAAAATAAACAGGCAATCGGTTAACAAAGTAAACAGGCAACCATTTAATAAAGTAAATAGACAACCAGTTAACAAAATTAACAGACAACCAACTAACAACAACATTCCCATTTTATTTCAATAATTGTGAATTTTTCTCTGCTTTTTATCACTCACTGCAGCGTTGATGACTTTCTTATATGCTGGTGTGCTGGTGTGCTGTGTAGCCTTACAAAGCTGGTGTGCTGGTGTGCTATGTAGCCTTACAAAGCTGGTGTGCTGTGTAGTTCTTACAAAGCTGGTGTGCTGTGTAGTTCTTACAAAGCTGGTGTGCTGTGTAGTTCTTACAAAGCTGGTGTGCTGTGTAGTTCTTACACTGCTGGTGTGCTGTGTAGTTCTTACACTGCTGGTGTGCTGTGGAGTTATTACACTGCTGGTGTGCTGTGTAGTTCTTACACTGCTGGTGTGCTGTGGAGTTCTTACACAGCTGGTGTGCTGTGTACTCTTGCGGGCTTAAGCTGAAAATCAGTTTCAGATCCATGTTAGTAGGATGGCACTTTCTGCTGCCTGACCTTTCATGGCATGTCTGGGAGGTCGCTGTGCTCCCATACTTTTTTATGTGAAACTACGATCAGTTTCCTACCTACAGTTTCAGCATCCAACGACACGTGTCCATGGATGGTCTTTGGCAGGGCCGTCACCATCCAAAACGCCTTGAAGCGTGCTACTGATCATCTTACACATTTTGCCTACATCTCAGTGGTGTGTGTCCAGCTTTTCTATGCCCCGGCTATGTTAAGCGTCTATATTGGCTTACATTGGTCGTCTCTGCGCTTGTCCTCCATTGGTCGTCTCTGCGCTTGTCCTCCATTGGTCATCTCTGTGCTTGTCCTCCGTTTCACGCTTTTTTCCTTCAGAAAGATTTTTCTAGCATTATTGTCAAGGTCTTTTCGTAGCACGTGATCAATGGATGATCTCTTAAGACAAAGCGCTGTCTGAATATTACCTTCTTTGCCATATTACTGCGCCAAAAGGATAGAAAATGTGGTCATTTGTGAAGCTGATAAGGGAGAAAACTCGTACTAAGGAAGGTTCAAGTTATTCTCTCCCTTCGTTTATTCTCTCCCTGCATGATCTTATTTCTGGTACATGTGTGTATATGTGTAATGTCCATGTTCAGTGCTCGTATATGTTCCTCTTCAAGCATGAAACTACAAATGTCTTGATCAAACTATCTGTGTCTAAAGTGTGTAATATAAAAACGTCAAGAGACGGCTGAAATCTTCCACCTTCTGTGCTGAGGTAGAATTGCAGGTAGCAACACTGGAACACGTTGATCGAACCGGTGGATGATTTAGCACACTTGTGTAGTGTCATCAGACATTGGTAGGCCTGTCAAAACACAGGAACACTTTGGCTGACATCTGAATGACTTATATTGACCAGCGATTTCTAACATTTTTCAGGTTTCAAGTCGCTGTCTCCTGAATCAAATAACAATTCGCCCCACCACCCCAAACCAACAATTTGGGAACCTCTGACTTTGTGGGTGTGTGTGTGTGTGTGAGTGAGTGAGCGAGTGATGTTAACCATCCTTCCCCCCCCCCCCCCCGGGTTTCCTGGTTGACAACTGCTCTTGTCGCAGATGCGGGATGTACACCACCACGTGCTCTCTCGTCTAGCACAAATTTTTAAAACGCTCCAGCGGTTCTCATTTTATGAAATCTGCCCTTGAAAAAGTACAAAAATTCAGAGCGCAAGGTGAGGCACACTATATTACACTTAACTTACAAAAAAACTGACTGTATTTAGACGAAGATAATTAAGTTAAGATCAATCCCGTTAATACGGGACTAGACCTTGGCTGAAAAACGGGAGGGCAGATAATATCAATCAATATTCAGCCATAGAGCTCCCACAGATGACCCGTATAGAACAGAGCTATTCAAATCATGGCTAGTAATAATAAATGATGTTTATATTAGGAAGTGGAATTTACTGACATTTATTGCAGATAATATTGTAATTTTATTTTATGTAACAGTGTTATTCTATACTTGTGGTGTATCTCAGGTAGCGGTATATAGAGCCAGTGCTACTGTATGATTGTGATATATCTTAACAAGTGCTACATAGAGCCAGTGGTACTCTATGATTGTGATATATCTTAACAAGTGCTACATAGAGCCAGTGGTACTCTATGATTGTGATGTATCTTAACAAGTGCTACATAGAGCCAGTGGTGCTCTGTGCTTATGAGTAACTAACAAAGCAGGTGAGGCATAAATTGGAAGCAACAAAGTTGTGATTCTCGAGAAAGATGCAACAAATAATCCAGACGGCCACAGAAGAACTCTTCATCTCATCGCACAACATCGAGGACTTCGGCACTCTATAACACATCAAAGGCAACCTCTTCTTTGATGAAAAATTGTCGGCTTAGTCTAGGTCTTTGATTACTCAACCGTGTCCTGACCACAGCACCGTTCAGACAGATCAACATTCATAATTCTAATCAGACACAGAGGTTAAAACCTAATAACAGATTAGTCCCTACGAGAAAACCTGAAAGTGTTTTAAGGAACTATTTAACGCTGAAGTGCGCATTTATATCATAGGAAAATAAAAGACTGCCGAGCTACAAAAGTTATATACAAGCTAAAAAAAAAACCACTTTTTTCCAAAATAAGTAACCTGAACCCTTTAACTAAAGAGAAAAACGCTCAAATAATAGAGAAAAGGAAAGGAAAAACTAATTGTGTCAGTCCGTACGAATAGTGAAGAGCACAACCTTTATCTTAATGTGAAGAAAACTAAATTGATGACAACTGACGAAACAAACAAGGCAGCTGAAACATGTATCAATGAAGAAAAATTGGAAGAGGTGGAGAGTTTTAGCAGGATCACTGCTAACTAATAATGGAGATTTCTTATATTATTTCTTATATCTTTCCCGTAGGGCACTTAACAAAACAGCTGAGAAACACATAAATGCCTTTGAATGTAAATGCTACAGAAGAGTTCAAACATCATGGACACAAAAAAGAATAAATATATCCTTACTACAAGAACTTAATATTGAAGAAGGCTGGCTAGTAAAGAGGATTAAATAGAGAAAAGGTAAATATTTTGGACACATTAAACGTCATGATAATCTAGAGAAGACCGTCTTGGAAGGGTACATAATGGGAAAAAGAAAGAGATGAAGACCAAGGCGAAGATAGCTGCAAGACATCGTTGATAATCTGCATCAGCAGCAGGGCATCTTGCTCACAACCGAGAGGCCTACAGGAGAGTTGTTAGGGAGGCAAAGTTCCGCAAGGGACATGAAAATGACTGACTGACTGACTGACTGACTGAATAGGAAAAATGTTCCACCAATGCGTTTAATACGTTGAAAAGAGAAGCTTTACAAAAAGAGATCGCTAGGAGTCATATAGTGTGTATGTATGGTGTGGAATCCGATCAATCTTCTACTCATATGTAATAGGCTTGTTCTGCGCACTAAGACATGTGCAAGAGAGCGTGGAGTTCGTTGATTAGACTTTGTGCGTGCCAAACTTCTACAGACAACGACGCGTACAAACTCCTACACGTGATTTATAAAGGGACAGACATATTTCTACATATTTCTAAGTACAGTCTTCAGAAACGTACCTCATTTTCCAGTAATTTGATCATCTTTCCCCAAGTTCAGTTACCGGAAGGAGGGGGTTACAGTGTCATCCAAAATTTTAATCACTAGACTAAACTAGACTAGACTAGATTTATAACTTCGCTATAAAATTTCCACACAGTGAGATACATAAAACATCATGGATATCTCAAGATGATAGAACCGGAAACCAGATAGATCATTTTTGTATTAGAAAACAATTCAGAACATCTCTGATAGATTTAAGAGCAAATAGGGGTGCAGATGTCAACAGTGATCACAACCTGTGTATAGGAAAGATAAGACAAACTGAAAAGCGAACACAAGAAAGCAGTGCTCAGAAAAATAAACACTCATAGCCTACAAGAAAAAAATATCAACAGTAACTTTAATCTGGAACTTGCCAAAACATTTCGCAGCATTCAGAGAGGTAGACGAGACAGATAAAGATGAATTATGGTATTTATACAGCACAGTCATAATCACAGCAGCAATAGCAAGTGCTGGACTGCAAACAACAAGTAGAAAAGCATGGATATCAAATAACACATAGAAAAACATACATGAAAAACTAGCAGCCAAATTAGCCATGTTGAATGTAAAGACAGATCTTGGGAAAATTTTGGCAAAAGCAACATATAAAGAACTAGACAATAAAGTAAAAAGTTCAGCTAGAAGAGACAAAAGAGAATATATGGACAATATGGCAAAAGAAGCAGAAAATGCAACAAAAACAGGAGACAGCAAAACTCTGTATAACATACAGAAGAAGCTAACAGGTGCTATTACCTCCAGAGAAAGACCAGTCTTTAGCAAAACAGGCAACCTATTAACATCAAGTAAAAACCAAAAGCAAAGATGGGCCGAACACTTCCAAGAAATACTTAATCGACCACATCCAAATGAATTAATAAATCTTGAAACCGATTTACCAGTCCCACAACTAAATGTCAGCTTAGATGAAGTTACACTGAATTAAATCGAAACAGCAGTGAATCTAATGGCTAACAACAAAGCTGCACGTGAATATGAAATAACAGTTGAAATGTTAAAAGCTATTAACAGTGACAACATGAACCAAGTATAGAGAATGTGTAATAAAATTTAGAAAGAAGAAAAGGTCCCTTCTAACTGGAAAAAAGGAATCACTGTTAAAATACCCACAAAAAAGGCAACCTCAGTGACTACAATAACTGAAAGGGTGTAACCTTACTATCAGTTGTGTCAAAAGTGTTTTGTAAAGTGATTCTGAATAGAATAAGGATGTAAAGGATACTGCACTGAGAGAAGAACAGGCAAGATTTCGAAAAGGGAAAAACTGTCTCAACCAGATCTTTACTCTGAGAATAATACTTGAAGAACATATTTAAAAGTAAAAACCATTAATCCTGAACATAACAAGGCATTTGATAGCATACACAGAGATTCATTGTGGAAAATTTTAAGCCTATATGGAATACCATCTAAAAATTTCCGACATCATTAGAGATCTCTACAACGGATATGTTTGTGTAGTCAAGACAGAAGAAGGAATGAGCGAATGGTTTCAGATTGAAAAAAGGCGTGAAACAAGGATGTATATTTATCTCCCTTGCTTTTTGTAATTGTCATAGATTTTATAGTGAAGAGATGGTGTACAGGTAAAACGGGCATTGATTTGGGTATATGGTACCCAAAAAGAAGATATTGATTTTGTAGATGACATGACTCTTATCTTCCCATCGCATCATACGCCTGTGAGACCTGGACACTTAACAAAACAGGTGAGAAACACATAAATGCCTTTGAATGTAAACGCTACAGAAGAGTTCTTCAAATATCATGGGCACAAAAAAGAATAAATATATCCTTACTACAAGAACTTAATATTAAAGAAGGCTGGCTAGTAAAGAGAATTAAATAGAGAGAACGTAAATATTTTGGACACATTAAACGTCATGATAATCTAAAAATAAATGTAGAAGGAACAGCTTTTGAAGAAATAAATCAATTTGCATACATCAGCAGCTACATAGACCAGGATGGTGACACCAGGAAGGAAGTTAGAAGCACCATTGTCCTTCAAAAATCTTGAGAGCATATGGAACTCAAAAGTTATAAGCACAAAAATCAAGTTAAGATTATTCAATTCAAATGTGACATCCACCCTCATTTATGCATGCGAAAGCTGAAAATCAACTAAAGAAATAGACAAGAAATTAGACTCTTTTGAAAACAAATGCCTCAGGAAGAGGTCGACCACGTGAAACTCTAAAGAGGACATTGTTAAGAGAAGCCAGTTTAGTGGGCTTAACATCCCTTGATGAAGTTGAAAAACTCGCCGAAAACAGGAAAACGAGGCAAATAACCAAGCGAGCCCTATGTGACGTTTAACAGCACGGGAAGGATGTAAGATGTATAAAATATGCCAGTCAGGTCTGCTAGAGTGACTTTTTTATAACAGCAAAACTTTTCACTAAGATAGTTTTAACTTTCTGGGCAGCAACCTTTTCACTAAGATAGTTTTAACATTCTGGCAAGTAACCTTTTCACTAAGATAGTTTTAACATTCTGGCCAGTAACCGTTTCACTAAGGTAGTTTTAACATTATGGGCAGTAAACTTTTCACTGAGATAGTTTTAACATTCTGGCCAGTAATCTTGTCACTAAGATAGTTTTAACATTATGGGCAGTAAACTTTTCACTGAGATAGTTTTAACATTCTGGCCAGTAATCTTTTCACTAAGATAGTTTTAACATTCTGGGCAGTGACCTTTTCACTAAGATAGTTTTAACATTTTGGACAGTAACCTTTTCACTTAGATAGTTTTAACATTCTGGGAAGTGACCTTTTCACTAAGATAGTTTTAACATTCTGCGTTGATTTTAACTGTATAAAACTATATACGAAGTATGGATTTTAAAATTACAATCGCATTCCGCTAATAAATTCCTGTGCTTGACGTAATTTTAAGAACTTTACCTAATATTGATGATACTTTGTGTAGGTAATTGATGATTACTGCTTTTACTAATACTGTTCCTGTTATCTTTGCAGGCAGAAGTGAGAACCTTGCTCCTGCGGTTGCTACACTGAGCCCTTCTTCAAGGATCTCTAGCGAAGCCACTTTAGAACCTGGACAGTCCTGATCAAGAGATTCCTTCCTTACATCTCCCGATCAGGAGTTTTTTCATAGATTCTACGAACTGAATCTTTGCTGGGATCTTTCTGCCTGGGTTTATAACATTACCACGACCCGAATCGTTGGGAGCTCTTCAAGCCGCTGTTAAGAACAGCGCCTGGTTCTCCAAACAAAGTGTTTTCCTGGACCTCTGTTTAAATTAATCTCAATTCCTACCATCTCAACAAAGCTAGCAGGTCCACACGGAACGTCTTAGAACATATTTTGAAGACTGAACCATCAGATGCTAAAATCCCACTGCTTATGTCAGTTTACTGAAAGCCATTGAACCATCAGATGCTAAAAACCAACTGCTTATGTCAGTTTACTGAAAGCCAATGAAGTATCGGATGCTAAAAACCAACTGCTTATGTCAGTTTACTGAAAGCCATTAAAGCGGTTGATAAACTTAGACATAAGATAGACACTGTTTTGTTTGTACAAACAAAGCTACATGAAGAATAAAAAATGCACCTACAGCCACCATTTTGTTTTTAAAAAACTGGACCAATGACATAATCACCTGCGATTGCTTGACGTATTTCAGGATGATATTTAATAATAAATGTTCTGGATAGTAAGAAGGCGCATGTATTTATTGAGGCATTTCATTGTGAGGATTTGATTTTCTTTTTTTTTTCATCTTGTATTAAATATGGCCTTGCTGTTGCAGGCTAGTGCTTCCAAAATTTAACATAAATTTGTCATCTCACGACTTGGAAAACGCTGATCAAGAGCCCATGGGAGTCGCGTGGCTGAGTTTGTAGCATTGACTCCACCACCATGGGTCTGATTACAGAAGCGGATCTGCTGATCATATTTAACTCCACTGCAGCCGTGGACCAGGGTGTCAACCACAGTAAAAACTCCTCTTTGTACAAGACGGAATTGGCTAACTCTTCCTGTGGCCTGGCCAAGTCTAACATCCCAGAGCTGAACTTTTATCTCAACGGGCTGAGCACCATTGTCGTGATCGCTCTTGGAGTTGTCGGAAACACGTTGGCTATGATTGTGCTCACAAGGCGCACCATGCGCACGTCCACTAACATCTTCCTGGCAGCTCTTGCCATCTGGGACTCCATCGTCCTGTTAGTTTGTCTTCTCCTCATAAGCTTAACAGAGTTATCCAAACCATTCACGGAACAGGTGTTTCCTTACATCGTTGTCTATGCCTACCCTGTAGGTCTGGTTGCTCAGACAGCCACTGTGTGGATTACTGTATCGTTTACTGTGGAGCGTTACATTGCTGTATGCCACCCTCTCCGAGCCGTCAGCATGTGCACAATACCCCGAGCTCGGGTGCTTGTGATGGCTATTTCGGTGATCTCAGTTCTCTACAACGTTCCACGCTGGTTTGAGTACACGATCCTCCGATCTGTAGATATCTACAATCAAATTTGCATAGAAGCATACGAGACATCGCTAGCTACGGACCCCATTTACCACAAAATCTATTTTGGGTGGCTCTATTTTTTGGTTATGTGCTTCATTCCCTTGTGCTCCTTGGCAGTCCTGAATGCGTTTCTTATTGTGGCGGTAAGACGGTCTAAACAGCAGCGGAAGGATATGAATGTTCGAGAGTCCCGCGAGAACAACGTGACTATCATGCTTGTGTCTGTAGTTATGGTATTTCTCGTCTGCCAGGTGCCCGCGCTTATATACAACATGGCGTACGCCATAGACATGCTCAAAATCTCCAACTCTTTGGGCTGGATTTTCCTTAGCAACGTGAGAAACTTCCTGGTTACGCTCAACAGCGCTATCAACTTCATACTTTACTGTGCACTGGGTCAAAAGTTTCGGCGCACTTTTGTCCGCACGCTTTGTCCGTGCCTCGTAAACCATCTTCCAGGCAGATTCGGGTCAGTTACTTGTAACAACCACCAAAGAGAAAACATGAACCAAAAACCCTCTACCAATGGCACTGTGTATGCCAGCATCAACTACAAGCAATGCAGGACGGACCTGATCAAATCAAACCAAGACGTCGGTATCATTATGAAGGCTCTGAAGTCCAAACATTCTCCTGCGGGATCTACAGACTCCAATGTATCGGGAGAAATAACTGACGTGTACAACTCAAACACGTCACAGCGAAGTCGGAAAAAACTTTTGACTCCCGTCTCCAAGACCAGCGCAAGCTGAACGTTACTGCGTGGTACTGAGCAACACTCTTGTTGATACGAGGTGGAACTCTATCAAAAACAATAAGGAATTATTTCTGATAAACAATGTACAGCATTAACTACAGGCTCAGCGGAATACTAATGCTAATATACAGGGTGTTCCATAAATTCCTTTACACTTTTCTGTGACCACTGTAGAATGACAAATGCAACTACATGGAGAAAATGTGAGTTATTTTGTAAAGAAATTCTCAGTTTCAACCACCGTCAGTGCAGTAATCGAATTCTTCCATGGTTTTATGTAGCATATCTGAAGTAGCAGGTGCTACGATGTCCATGATTCGGTGCTTTAGAATGTTCAGATCATGCGGAAACATTGTCTTCAATGTACCCGCATAAGAAAGCGTCATAAGGTGTGGTAGTAGGTAGCTACATTTGACTACCTACAGTGGTCTCTAGAAAATGTAAAGAAACTTTTGAAATACCCTGTAGCTGTATGTATAAGAATATTTACACGCATCATGATATCAATAGCAACATGGCATGAACATGATACTACTACTACTACTACTACTA